>JZKD02S0510747.1:204014-221215 GCA_000966675.3 Picea glauca
AAGTATAGTTATTTACCAAGGATTCCATTTCCTCTTTCATTCATTTCTCCCACTTCTTTTTAGTTTCTACCTGCATTGCCTCTTCATAACTTTCTGGTTCACAAAAATTAGTCAACAATAAATAATACAATGACAGAGAGTATTGTTCAGGGGGTCTTCTTAACCTGATACATATTCTAACAACACTTGTAGGAGTTTGAGGTACCTTCTTCTCCTGTTGTTGTACATTTTGATTTTTTGGTACCTTTGGAATTTCTTTTTCAATGATCTCATCAAGCACTGTGTATTCTATTTTTTCTTTTTCCTGTTTCTTTCCCTACAACTGATCTTTGTACATGACCTTCTCATTGAATATGACATATGTACTCCTAATTATTTTATGATTTTCGTAATCCCATAAGCAATAACCAAAATCGTTAACATAGTATCCAATAAGGTACACTTCTTGGATTTTTCCTCAAGTTTTGTTCTATTTTCTTTATCAATATGGACAAATGCTTCACAACTGAAAGTATTCAAAAATGAATAGTTTACCTTTTTACCTGTCCACGCCTCCTCTGGAATTATAGCATCCAAAGAGCTTGAAGGTCCTATTTTTATAAAGTAAACAACAACATATACAACATCTCCCAAGAACTTTAAGGGAAACCCATCATGCAATCTCATACTCCTGCACACTCCATGATTGTCCTGTTCATCCTTTCTGACACACCATTTTATTATGGTTTTCTTGGAAATGTTTTCTCTCTAAGAATCCCATGGTATGAACAATAATAGAAAAAATCATTGTTGCAATATTCATCTCCATTTTATGATCTGAGACACTTCAACCTTTTTCTTGTATCATTCTCCACCAAAGCTTGCCATTTCTTAAAAGTATCAAAAACATCATATTTTTTTCAAATGTAATAAACCCAAGTTTTTCTAGTTGCATCATCTATAAAAGTAACATAATAATGAGAGCCACCAAGAGATGATACATGAGTTGGTCCCTATACATTTGTATGCACAAGACCTTACATTTCACTCTTCTTTTCTTTTCCGACTCTGATAAATCTGAATCTCTTATGTTTTCCATAAACATAGTTCTCACAGAAATCCAAATCAATTTGTTTAAGATCTAGAAACAAACTTTGTTTGTGAAGTATCTAGATCCCATTCTTACTCATGTGTCCAAGTGTATGATGCAACAATGTTGTATCCACTCCTATAGAAGCTAAAGAGATACAAGATTAAGTATTACCAGTACATAAATATAATGTACCTACCTTCTCTCATTTTTCTATCACCAGTGATCCTTTGGTGACCTTCCACGCCTTATTTGTAAATATATATATACAACCTTCACTTTCCAACTACCCTGTTGAAATTATATTTTTCCTTAGATATGGAATATGTCTTACCTCTTTCAACAACCATTGGTTTCCATTCTTTTTCTTTATTTGTACCTTACCCATTCGAACAATTTTGCATGGTGCATCATCACCCAAATGAACATGTCCAAAATCACCTTGAACATAATCTAGAAAATGTTTCCTACAGGGTGTGGCATGAAATGAAGCCCTTGAATCTACTACCCAAGACTCAGAAATATTATCTATAGAAATAATCAAAGCATCTTGTAACACATCACCTGTTACATTTTCTTCCCGATTTTTCTCTTGTTGTCCATATCTTTGTTTCTTTGGAGATTTGTAGTCTTTCTTCAAATGTCCTTTCTTCCCATAATTCCATCACCCTATATTTCCTATTCTAGATTTGGATCTTCCCTTCCTAGAATTCCCATGGTTCCCTAAGCCCTTTCCTCTATCCTTTTGTCTTCCCTTGTTCTCCATGGTCAACACATTTCCTGATGTCTCACCTATTCTTTTCTATCACATTTCCTCACTAAGGATAACACCAACAACATCATAAAATTTTAGAGTGTTCGAAGGAGAGACATAGTTACTTACAACCATGACCAAGACATTCCATCTTTCTGGAAATGAGCACATGATTAAAAGATCCCTGACCTCATCATCAAAGTCCACTTTTACATAACTTAGTTGATTAGTAACTGTATTAAATTCATTTAAATGATCTACAACAAACCCACCTTCTAAAATATTCATATTAAATAATCTCTTCATTAAAAATACCTTATTGGATGCAAAGGGTTTTTGATACAGTTTAGCTAATGCATCCATCATCTCGTTCATTTTATTTTCTTTTGAAATATTGAAAGCCACCGATGCTTCCAAGCTAAACCATATCGTTCCCAGTGCCTTTCTGTCAAGAACCTCCCATTATTCGTCCTTCATGTCTGTCAAATTCTTTTTTATTCCACCCAATGGTAGGAATAGATCCTTCTGATATAAATAATCTTCCATATGCATCTTCCATCACTGGTAGTTTTGGCTGTTAAATTTCTCGCTCCTAAAATTTCCATATTCCTCCATTTCTCCCACTTGAATCCAGAACCATCTTTTCCTCTGAGTGACCTTTCTCTCTAATACCAATTGTTGGAAAAAATAGGATCACAGAGAAATGAAATAAAATAAATGTGGAAATAAAACAAAAAATATACCCAATATAATAGAGACACAGATATACGTGTTTCACCTAGTGTAGGCTACATCCACCAAAGAAAATTCCAGGTCCTTCCTTTATTATTTTTCAGTAAAATGAAGCGATACAACCTATGTCACATCCGTTGTAACTTCATCTTATTTATCTTGTAGTCTCCTCTCTCAGAATACAACATTCACACACATACACAGTCACAATAAAATTCCCTCATGAAAAAAGTGTTTCCTTGTAGGGAAGAAAACCTTAGCATAACTTCTACTGTTAGATATGCGACCTTATAATGAACGATCCATATTGACTACAAAGTTGCAATATTTTACAAGGCATTTTTTCCCAAAATTTTTCTTTGGGGACACTGCCCCTGAATACCTTTCTAGGGGGGGCTCCATTAATTGTCGTCGCCTCCCCCTAGACCCCCCCTGACGAAAATAATGGGGGGAAATCCCCCCCACACCCTATGTTAGGAAATGAGATCCATGAACGACTGAAACAAACCTATGAATCAGGAAGATAATCAGGCTCCATAACCAACATGAGGAAGATATTGTGTCACAAGTAAGTGGGACAAACCCTAAGGTAGATGTATAATAATTTCTGAATATGAATAATGCAAGGTGGAAAATTCTTATCTTGTATGCCTATTTTTGAAAACATCAGATGCAAAGAGTCAGAAAAGTGGATTGACAGGCCAAAAAACACCATGATACATCATCCTCCCTAAACATTTACATCATAAAACATCATATATAATTGAATATAAGTCCATTAGGATTAAAAAACATAACGAGGGGAAAAAATTATTTTACCATACCATTTGCATTTTTACTATTATAGGATAAGACGGTATATGCAGAAAATAACAGATCTCCCTAGATCCACTTGGATCTAGAACAAAAAAGGACAGGACATGACTCTTTCTTTAAGTTGCAATCATCGAATCTACTATCAGGAAGGAATGAGTGACATACCTTTATATCGCTTCCTTAGGTCTCTGTTGTTCCTACTTTTCTCCGGTGCTCTTGTGAGATCAGGTCCAAGACAACACAAACCAACCAAAGTGAAGATGACAAAGTATAGTCAATGTCAACCAATGCATATGATCAAGGAGTTATGCAATAAAATAAGAGTTATTTTATGGGAAAGGGACATGCCACTATATTATATTAAATGAAAGTAGAAGATACAACCAGATCGCCTTGATGTCGCAATCTTCCTTTCAGTGGTCCTTGGTTCCAACACACACACTTGCTCTACACTTGCATGAAGAAGGTACAGTATGGCTTGATAGACAAATGGAGTCCCCAAGCTTCAATTCAAACAGGGTTCCTCACACAATTATTTCATCAATTCTCTATTCAACCTTGCTTAACCTCTTCCTTGATAAACCCTTCATTTTATAAGAGAAGGAGAGATGGTTAAAGGGATGAGGATGATCCCACTAAATTTGAGAAGTCAGTAGGATGCCAACCATGCGAATGCCAACTCATTTTCTAGAATATCCTCTTCTAGAACCTTCGTAACTTCCTCTTCCTTTTAAGCCTTGAAACATGTTCGCACCCTACCTATAGAGCAGACTGCGAAAACCTCGCAGGCTAGGTATAGGGTTGCTTGCGAGAATCAAGATTCTCGCACTCTCCAACATAGTCAGTCTGCGAACTCATCTTAAAAATATGTTTTGTGGAAGAAGACAACAATCACTTTTCTCAGGAAAAAGGTCCTTATGAGAGCCTGAACACATAACTATAGAGACACCACTAGAGTGACCAAAATAATGTGTAACAGAATTCCCCCCAAAGTATGAGGCCGGAACTCATGACAGCCGAAATACTTTGTAAAATGCGTGTGTGTCAGAAACAAGGATCGCACCTAATCGAAAACCTGCAAACAATCAAGAATCTGTAGAATATAATACGAATTCTGAGGTAGGCATTCCCATGCTCATACCACAAATGAATGAAATCATAAATGTAGGCCATGGCCACCAATCATACACTGTGGATCCATGTCATCAAAATGTTACATAGCCAACAGGAATACACCGTGGATCTATGTGTTAAAAGACTCAAATTAGGAAATATCCACGCGACATACAAAGTGGATCTATGTATCAATACAAATCATAAATACTCTAGCGCAACCTGGGCCAAAAATATGAGACCCAGGGTCTTCAATCCCGTCGTCTGAAACTACAAATCTATCCACGTGATTACATGTGTTGAATTCGAACATGGTAGAAACCACTCGATTACCGGTCATTGATGAAAACCGTTAATAAGTGCAAGGGAAATCACCATTGATGTCAATGACTCCCAAGATACCTAAGTACAATCCGAACGAATGTGAATAAATGAGCTGAAGTTGAACATTTGATGGAATCTCGTGATCAGGGACCAATGATGTGAATCCACTGTTGAAAGTGAAGAGACCTGCCATTAAGGCATGTAGGTTCTAAGGTACTAAATGATTTCTAAGTCTTGTTCTCGGATAATGAGTTGGAGTCTACGGAAAAAGACTCATCACAGGAGGGCCTTGATGTATCCCCCATCAATGAAACAAAATAAGTAATAGATTTTGAGAGTAAGTCAAAGTAAAAATATGATTTGAAATGGACACAGGGAAGGTCGACATGGTAAGAATGGACAACTGCAGATGACCGACTCAACATAAGGCATGTTTGGACTTCTCTTGAACATATGAACGACATGACAATGGTCTTGGCAACATTGAGTCAAAGATGACCCAAGATATCACTTTGTAGTAAGTCAGACGAGAGACAAATGCATTTCCCAACCCAGATTCAAATGACGAACATGGAGTGTCATGTTCAAGAGTGACACTTACTGTGACTAATACAAATATGAAGGTATATCCCTTACCCAAAATTTCCCTCACCATTTCTGGTGAGTACCTCTTTATTTTTACACAAGCTTGAGGAGGATAACATATGCTTGTTTATGTAAGCTCATCCTTCGGATAAGTCCCTTAGAGTACATTTAACGAACCCTAGGAATGAGTGGTTCGGTCCCATAAAGGGTCTTTCGATGTTTATTTAACGAGTCCAAAGATAGAAAACTCGGGTTTTTTTTCATGTTTTGAGAGTCTGAAAACACTTAAAGAGAACTCTCCCAATTCCTTTTTCATAAATTAGTTCGACGAGACCGAAAAAGTGATAAATTATCGCTCATCGAATGTTTTCTTCAAATACTTTTATAAGTGTGAAAAGAACAAGATCACTCAACAATCTTTTCGTTTTTATGGAGCGTGAAAAGAGCTTAAAGGGTACTCCCTTATTTTTATTGTTTTCATGTTACCATGACGAGTACGAAAAGATGACAAAAGTATACTCGGTTACGTTCTCATGTATTTTCGAGCGCGATAACGAACGAAGACTGAGCTCAAGGTTTTTCCTACAAAACCCTAAAAATATATTCATACATGTGATGAAAAAAGGAAAAAATACTCACACACTGTCATTCAGGCTTCTAGGTCACCTACCTGGGAAAAAAACCATACTCACAAAGCTATTAGGGTATTAGGTTTTCAAACAAAATAATAAAAATAATATACAAAAAAAATAAATCAATAAAAGTAGTAAAAAAGTGAATAAATATGGGTAAAAATCCCTTTTTACCATTTCATTGTTACTTTGCCAAAAACTTGTCCAACACACCTCCTTTTCTCCAAATTTATTTGCTCGATTGCGAAAGGTACAGGTGGTCATTCAACAAACGGTTTCGGCCAACGAGGTAATCTCTTGATTCTTCAACTTTTTCATGGATTCAAATCGATTTTTATTGGTAATTTTAAGTGTTTGAGTCCATTTTAGGGTCGGTGAATGTGCTTAGGAATTCTCGTAGGTGAGCCATTTGGGACCTGCGAGAACTAAGATTCTCGCAAGTGAGCTTCAGTGCACCTGCGAGAATCTCTCGCTGTGTGCAAGCTTCACCTGCGAGTGTCGAAGAATGGATTTTTGTGCAATTGTTTACTCAATAATAAGTTATTCAAGAGGTTAAAAAGAGTTTTTAACTTCCTTCTCATGGCTCCATTGCACGTATTGATCATCACGATGTTGGAATGGAGGGAAAGGGAACACAAGGAGGATGATGCCATTGCCGAAAATGATCCGCGTACAGTTGCTTCCCTCCAAGAATGTGGTCTTTTAAAGTTTTTCAAGATCCCGGGCATGAGAGCCCAACTTAGGTTGTTAGAGTACCTATTCCACATCTGGGATGTGGATCAACAATTATTTCATGTAGGGGTCCACACGCTGACACTAGATATCGAAGATATCTATTTTCTGACGGGGTTGTCATGACGTGGATCCCATGCGACTCTGACAGAAGGTAGGGGTGGTGGACTTCCTATGAGTGAGTATGTTCGCTGACATTGTGTTCCTGAGGCGGAGAGAAGCAAGGGTAAGGTTTCCATTTGGGGGGTCCAAGACTTGACCCTACAAACTATCTTGTTTACCATTGCATGCATGGATGGGAGTGCCACTCCACACATGGATCTCCAGAGCTATTTCCAATATGCAATAGAGTGCATAGAGCCTCAGGTTATCAACTAGTCAGACGCGGTTCTCCATAGTATGAAAAGGCAACTGACAAAGTGCAGAAGGGGTGACTTGAAGTAGTTCGGGTACGAGTCACGTTTAGTGTCATTCTTCCTTGAGAGGGTCCCACTGCTGTGACTATAGGTAGATTGGGGTTTATCGGCCCCACAAGATCTGAGGATGTTGAGGTGGTGTAACCTCATGGCTCGACACGTAGCAGGGCCTATAATCAAATATAATGATTCATTTTTTGACTGGTTGAGGCCCCAGATACTGATGATCGATGACTATGCATATGCCGGTTTGGATTTCCGAGGAGATCCGGATTTGGTCCTTCCTGAGGATGCTCAGTGGGGTGACTTAGGTGAAAAGTACACATTTTGTTCTTTTTTAATGTTTTTGCAAATTTTATTATATAAAATGTTTTTATGTCTATCCAAGGACTAATAAAAAATTTCTTTTGATGACATAGATGTGGGGCCGTATCAATCTCTAGGAACATCTCCCATTCAGAGACAAGAATAAGTGGCTTCGGTGGCAAGATGGGATGTTGAGGACTACGAGGCAGTTGAACAGAACTTAGAGGGACTGACTGCGGATGTCCAGGGCATCGCTATTGGGGAGATCCCAAGGCGTTATCAACGCCATATTGTGGGTGTGTCTAAGTCTCTTAGTAGACTACTCCGTAGGGTAGCCCGAGAAGGTGTATGTTACCGTGAGCATCATCCGTGATGCTATGTTGTAGAAGCTATGGGCTTCATATTTTGAGATTTTGGTCTTTGGACAAAAACTTTTTGTAAAAACTTTTGATCGTTATATACCTATATATGACTTCTACTGGCTTATTTTGTTTTGTATAATACATGTGATGTGTGATTGGTTTTATAAATGTCCCAGATGTCTATCTAACAAATAATTATCTAAAGCATCAGTCGATGTATTTAGACATCTAGGAATGTGCTGATATTCGATGTAATCAAAATAACGCTCCAAGAGGAAAATTTGTAAATATACCCATAATAAATTAGGACTTGGGATAGCATAGACATTACTTAACTGTAGCAATACTAGTTGCGAATCGAGTCGTATAACTAGGTGGTGGATACCAAGTGAAATAACATCAATCAACAATTCGATGACGACGCTATATTCTGTGATATTATTGGTCGCATGATCGAGGCAAACACATCGTAGACTGATAAGTTCATTTGTAGGTGTGTAAATTGCCCATGCAGCAGAAGCTAAGTTTCAAGTACTATGACTAGTTCCATCGATGAAGCCAATGTGGGGTAGCGAAGACTCTGAAATCTGGAAACCAAGCACAATGCAAGGTAAGTGGTTTAGGGTAGAGACCAGATAACGAAAAAGCACACTAAAGTGACACACAAGAGTATGATACAATAAAATACAAGCACTCATACACAGATGGCCTAAGCATAGTACTTCTTTAAGTAAAGCTCATTTCTGGGTTCACTCAAAGGGACACCATCATAGTCCATTAACTCGTAGGCTCCTTTCTCCAACACTTGTCTGACAATATAAGGGCCTCGCCACATAGCCTCAAATTTTCTGGCTCCTAAAAAATATCGATCTTGTTCATAAAGGAGGACTAGATCTTCTTTATAGAACACACATGGTTTGACATGTTTGTCATATTGAGCTTTGACGCGTTTCTTCTGGGTTTCTATAATTATGGTGGCATCACGACGGGTTTCGTCTAGTTGCATAAGATACAACAGACGTTCTTCTTCAGTAGAAGTGTTTGGGAGAAGTTCAACAGAGATATTTAGAGATGGTATCTCACATTCAATTGGTAGGATGGCTTCTATACCATAAACTAACTGGAAAGGTGAAAACCCGGTAGCAGACTTGACAGATGTCCGGTAAGCCCACAATGCCAAAAACAACATCATGTGCCAACTAGTTTTGTGAATCCCTATCATTCGTTGAAGCATGGTAATGAGGACTTTGTTTATTGCTTCAACCCGACCATTGGACTGTCGGTAATAGGGTGTTGATTTTTCATGGAGAAGACCCAACTTTTCAGTGAGTTCAGACATCATAAAGCTTCTAAAGTGGCTATCATGATCAGTAATGATAGCTTGGAGAACACCAAACTGAGCAATGATATGATTGAATATGAATAGTGCTGCAGTATTTACCGTATTGTCGAATGTCGGCATTGCCTCAGCCCATTTCATAAAATAATCTATGGCTACAATAATGTATCCATGCCCCCTGGTCGAGTGAGGGTGACATGTCATGAAATCGATACCCCATTTTGCAAAAGGTCCAACAGAGACTACGGGGTGTAGAGGAGCAGGGTGTGATCATATTTTGTTGTTGTGTGTTTGGCAAGCGTGACATTTTTGGATGACAATAATACAATCTTTGAATAAAGAGGGCCAAAAATATCCAACTCGTAGGATCTTTTGGGCAGTAGCATACCCATACATGTGACCACCACATGCTCTGGAATGGTAGTCATTCAAGGATTTATCGGCTTCGTCAAAGGTGAGACATCGTCGAAATATGGAGTCAATCCCACAGTGATAAAGAGTGTCACCGAGGATAATATACTGACGGGATTGGTAACGTATGCGACGACGGTCAGTTCTAGACAAATCAAGCTGAAAAGTCTGAGTTTGTAGATATATAATGATATCCCCATACCAAAGGTTGTCAAAACTGATCAGGAAGAGGGATTCATTGGGTAATGAATCCTCTGCTACATTTTCCATCTCAGAACAGGGAAGGTCACAAATCAATTCGAAAAACACCAAGGATTTCTTGGACTTGGCGCGTTCAAAGTCTAAGTCAAACTCCTATAGTATTACGATCCATTTGGAGTATTTTCCCCCTAGAAATTGGCGTGCAAGAATGTGTTGCATAGGGTTGCAGTTGGAAATCATAGTGTTCTTGCGTAAAAGGATATAGTGCCGGAAACATTGGACATATTGGACGGCTGCCAAGGCCAGTTTCTCAACATGTAAATACTTGGTTTTGGTAGTCGTGAGACGCCGAATCAAATAATAGATGACATGTTCATCATGAGACTCATCCTCCTGGACCAAAACCATAACAATGGTGGAGTTCAAGGCTGGGAGATAAAGGAAATAATTGTGATTGTAATTGGGTGAGAAAAGTAGTGGGGTACGGGTTAAAGTCAGTTTCAAAGCTTCGAATTCTTTGTTGGCAGTGGTGTCCCATACAAAATCATAACCTTTCTTAAGTAGTCGAGTAAATCCAAGGGTTAACTCAACGTAGTTTGGGATGAAACGATGTAGAAAGTTTGCCTTCCCTTGCAAACTCTATAACTGGCGGAGCGAGGAAGGAGGAGGGAGATTATGATTCACCTCGACCTTCAAAGGATCTACTCTGATCCCTTGACGTGAAACAATAAATCCCAGAAATCGACCGGATTCTACAAAAAAAACACATTTGTGTGGATTTAAGTGTATACGGTAAAACCGACATAGAAGGAAAATGGCTCGGAGGTGTGTTGGATGATCGACATGGTGCATGGAATGAGCCAGTAAGTCATTGAGGTATGGTTGCATAATTTTCTTTATATCATGAAAGGCATAAGACATAGCACGTTGAAAATTTGCACCGGCATTCTTTAAACCAAAGGGTAGTTTCCGGTAGGCAAAAGTGACCCAAGGACAAATAAAAGTGGTCTTGTGTTGGTCTGTGGGTATAATATTGATTTTAATATATCCGGAGAAACCATCCATCAGAGAGAATATTTCACTTCCGGCACAGTCGTCGATGATCTGGTCAATGAAGGGGGTAGGAAAGTTGTCTTTATGACAAGTTTTATTAATGTCCCTATAATCAACGCACACATGGATCGTACCTTGTCTCTTATTAACCGGAACAATATTGGAAACCCAGTCAGTTAGAGCCACAGGGTAAATAAATCCATCTTTAAGGAGTTTCTCAACTTCGAGCTCGATGTTGGCTACTTTACGTGGGTGGACTGGACAAAGTCATTGCCATATGGGTTTAGCGCCCGGGTATGTCTTAATCTCATGTACAACACTGTCGGGGTCAATACCTGGCATTTCTTCATAGCTCCATGCGAAGATGTCACAAAATTCTTGGAAAAGAGACTTGTAGGTGACAATTTTGTCATGGGAACATGAAGCTCCGATATGCACATTTTCAACAACTCTAGGTTTAATGGATATGTCAAGGGGGATAATGGGTGAGATATTACTTAAGTTCCCTTCGTAAAACATATCGTGTGTAGACTCGGGAACGATAGAAATGACAACAACAACTGATGGAGTCGAGATCTATTGGTAACTCTCAACGGTGTGTTGTTCCAGGAAGAAAATGGAACGATGATGTCCATCATCCCAAGGGGTGTCTTCCATGGACATAATAGACATAATCATCTCGTTTGTAGGAAAAATGACCTGGAATGGATCCGGAGATGAATCACCAAGAGAGGGGGTAGAAGGGGTTGTTGATTGAATGGCTTGATAAGCTGATTCGTCTGGACTCAAAGGCATTTGGTCGCCATAACAAAGATGATCACTGGGGTTGGGTACTATCCATGGGTCGTAAGACGCAGGGGTTTCTCGAACAAAGGTGGAAATCATGTTGATTGAGGTGACAAACTGATGTGGAACATCGAGTCGTGGAATGGGGAAAGTACCCATCAACGAGGAATCTTTAAGAAGACCCACGCCGACATTCTCATATCTAGGGGGTGTTTTTGCAATGAACGGTACATTGCTGGTGCGTGAATCAGAGTTAAAGAAGGCCAATTGGTGCACCGTAATCACTTTTCCTTGATGTGGGAAATGTATGACACAAAAAAGAGTGGACACAACTGCATGCATGGAATCGATCTAGCTATGGCCAAGTAAAAGATTGTAATCGAGAGGAGCGTCAAAGGCCTCGACTTCTACGTTGACCATTTTGCCTTCTAATGTAATAGGCAACGAAGGGAGGACACCGTAAGGTTTAAATTCAGAGCCATTAAAGGCTTTGAGCATGTTATGGGATTCGGTTAAGGGAGGGGAGCCGATGGATTTCCAACAGGTAATAGACATGACACACGTTGAGGTACCCTCATCAATAATTGTTCTACAAATGTTCTTGTCGGAGACAATAACTTGTATTTGGAATGTGAGTTGAGGGGGTAACCTTAGAATGTGATATTCCAAGTCAAAAATTATTAAATTTGTATTAGTAGGGTCGATTCCACCAATATATTTCAACAGTGCCTTCCATTGTGTAGGAAAACTCTGAAGGACTTCGAGGGTTGACATCACGGATGGTGCTTGGGCCAGATCTTCGACAATACTGTAGTTCTGGGCAGCACGTGCATTAGGATTGAAAACATATTTTCAGACAACACCCTTTGGGGGAGGGTGAAGAACTGTATCTGGGATTGGTTGTTTGAGATGAAGAGGACCATTGGTAGGTGGAGTCGTGGGAGAGGGTTGGACCAATGCAAGAGGTATCTCATCAACCTTCTCTTTGGAGGAAGAATAATCTTTGGCTCGAGTGGTAAGTGTGATGTCATTCTTCTTTGAATCACCTGTACACATTAATAGATAGGATGTAGTGGAGGGGGAAGGTTGTCATGAATGACCAATTGGGCCTGTTGTTGAGAAGGGAAGGGTTGTGACAACACGGCCAGAGTAGGCGGTTTCGGGGTCCCTTGAAGGAACTTACTCGTCTTGGACAATCATTAGTGTAGTGATCATCACCATAGATAAGACAAGGGTATCCGGGTTTGTGCTTGTATTTATCGTCAACAGGTTATGTTTTGGTCTTCTCAGATTGCGGACTATTTTTATACTCCTTTTTCTTACCCTTCTCTTTTTTGGATTTAATCTTTCCGGCGGGAGTAGATTGAATGGAGTTCACCTCAGAAGTCTTGCTTGCGGGAGGGGTAGGAGATGAAGCATTTTGAACATTAGAAGCAACAGATTTGGAGTTGATGCTAGAGGCTTGTACGAAATGGGGTTAGGCATGGAAAGTGCCAATCACACCGTTAGCTGCATGAGAAGCAACAAGAGTAGTTGAAGTAGCAGTAGTAGAAGGGAGAGGTGCGTCAGGGAGTAAATCGTAAAGAGTACCCATTTGTGAGTAAATGAGGTCAAGATATTGATCACGAATGATCACATGTTATTCTGTGAAAACTCCACCCATGGTGATGTCACAAGAGATGTCGTTCACAAATGATTTCGTGAACCACTCAGCCAGTAACTGATCGAGAAATTCGAGTTTGATGAGACGTCGTCTTTGTCGCTGCTCATGAATGTGATCAGACATATGAGTGGCTTTGGTTTGTTTGAAAGCTCAAAATTTTGGTTCTTGTTTCATAACAGATCGGTAACTGGTAGTGGGTGAGGAAATCCATGGCGAGGGTGTTAAAGTCAGTGAAGAATCCTCATGGAAATTCTATATACCACTTCATGACAGAACCCATGAGAGTTCATTGAAAAATACGTAAATGAATAGATTCATCTATCAAGGAGTTGGATGAACACCAAAGGTGGAAAGTCATTACATGATTATTCAGGTCCTCTCCTGGTTTACCATCGAATTTAGGAATGTTGGATGGTATTTTGGCCGGTATCACGATCCATTGAGGAGAGTGACAGATAGGATCATTTAAAATTCTCGACAGATCATGGAGGTCTAGGGTGGATAAGAAGGGTAACTTTCTATTCACATGGGGGTACTGATGACTTTGGGGAGGGAGTCCCATCAGTAGACCAATAGGACCATAAGAAATTGGCATATAATGCGAAGATCTGGGAAGATTCGGTTGTTGGTGTGGAGGAAGATAATTTATAGGGTTGTATTGGTGAGGGATGTTCCCTTGAAGAGGGGCGTGGAGTTTAGCATTTGATCCCCAAATAGGATTGGACTGACCTGGATATGGTTGGCCTGTACTAGGGGGTATGAAAGAGTTAACTTGAGACAGTTTCCCCCCAGTCGAATGAGGGTTGTTTTGGATAAGATGGTTCCAAAAATGGGCCAAAGATGGAGGTATGTTTTGTCCATAGGGTGGGGTAGGTGGGGGTTTCCCTCCAATCGAGGGTTGCGTCCCAATTGGTATTTGTCCTGCAAAAGGGAATTGGGTTTGGCCTCCTTGGTGAAATTGTCCACCAACAAGAATTTGGTAATGAGGTGTGAAAGACTGGATGGTGCCACTAGGGTTGGTGCCTACAATAGGGGATGGAAGAGACCCGCTAGAAGGGGGCCGAGGAAGTGTCAGAATAAAACCAGGAATGAGATGGTGCTCAGAAGTTGTGGAAATGTCAGGAGTCTTGAATGGGATTTGTGTAGGAGCAGGAATAGAAGCATTCAATGCATGATATCTAGGGGGAATTGTTGGGGTGAATCTAGGCGAAAGCGGCATGCCAATGGGAGCTTGGCTAGCCATTGTATTCCTAGTGTGAGGACTCGTAGTATCTAGGAACATTGTATAATGGGTCGTTTGAAGAGGGATAGTCAAGATGTGGTCGACTTGTGGAGCATCTGAACTAGGGAAATAATAGAGAGTAGTAAAAGGTATTGCATCTGGATCAAATGTTTCAGGCTGCTCAGGTGTGACAGTGATATCAACGCCTGCTCATGAGCCAAAGAGATCCTGTCTAAAAATGCCAGTAGTCCAAAAAGGATCTTGACCTTCAGGTCCTGTGAAAGGTGCGGTCGGTAATCCAAAAGACTCAACAATAATTTCTTTGTAAGAATTCACTCGAACAATACGTCTCACCGAGTCGGGAGGAAGTCGGAAGTCCTCTCAAGAATTGGTAATTCATAATCTTCCTAAAGAGTTAGTTATTTCCACTTGTGGAGTGGAAACGTCTTGGACTTCACTCTATTGGGGAGAGCCCTCCAGTGGGTTGGTAGGAAAGGGTTGAGAACCTTCTAGATCTTCTGGGGTTAGTCCTTGCATTCTACATGAACGATGTGGAGGGTTAATTGTGATCGAGATAAAAACTTACGAAAGAAATTCTATGGCCAACTTAAGTAAACAAACAACATGTGCTAGTAAAATGTAGGAATAAAAAAACCAAGCAAACAAGACCTTCCAATTCCGAAGTCACTAGTTGGTGATGAAATCCAACGTCGCGAAGTCGAGACAAGAAGGGGCTAGGTGAGGGTGGAAAAGTTATGTTTATGACCTGCGTAATGCACTTACACCCTGGTGCAAGATCCCACACATAATCATGGGTATACCCTCCAAGGAGTCCAAGTGAGTCTGGCCAACATCGATTCCAGGTACCGTGGAGACTTGCCCCTCCAAAGTCACCTTGTGTAAGACCCTAAGAAGATATGGTACTAAGGTTACCACAAACAACAAAGATGTCTGAGGAAATAGTCAATAGTTCGATCCACACGCAAGGGAAGGGTATCTAGCCCTAAATCAACTTGAGAGGCTTCCACTCATCATTGTGGGTATACCTTCAAGTGACCCCCGTAATATGTGAAATCTCTACATTGAGACCAACAAAGCAGGGTGAGTAACTCTATCAATCTCAATGCGACCTCAAGTTTGACCCTTGTGTGAGAAGGGCTTCCCAGGACAAAATGCTGCAAATGGAATTTGACACTCCCTATCACAAGATACTATTGTGTGTTTTGTGCTTTGGAGAGTGTGTCTCACTGCCTATTCCAAAGCTCTAGCCTAGCTAATGTTGGTGTAAAAGATCCCTAGAAAACATTACTAGTTGTATTTTAAAATTGCACAGTATTATTAAAGGCTGTTGTTACTCAAGAGGGAGATGGGAATGAAACCGGTGTTGTGTAAGACTTAGACCCAACATTGCATAAATAGATATGAATCATACCAAACAATTCTCTTTTCAAATGTAGTACCAAACAATTGTGGACAATGTAAATTCACTATTCGTTTTCTTTCAATGTTTTAATGCCAATATTTTCAGAATGATTGCTTAAAAGAAAAAGACTTACATTTTTTTTGTTTTGTTTTGTTTTAGAAACCAAAAATAGGGATGGAACTAAGAAAAGGTAAGAAAACAATGAAAATAAAATACTCAATAAACGCCCAAATCAAATCTTTTAATGTAGATAAAAATAAAAAATGACAAGAAAAAGTCTCTTCAAATGTGTATGGACAAAGAACTTTTCCAAGCAGCAAGAAACCTATGAAAATAATAATCCCAAATTTTAATCCGATCAAAGACTTATGACCAAACAAGCACTTAGATCTCAGAATCCGAGATTATACCCTCATTGTTAAAAGGCCAAGAAGTAAAAACTCGGGAAAAATGGTGAATAAGAGTTTTTGATCTCTAAAAACTAATCAACTGCAAGATTTGAAGTCAAGAAACAATCAAACACTGGAAAAATAAGTTCTTCCCAAGTGAACAAACCAATTTGGGTATCAAGAAGAAAAGAAGGCCTGATCCAAGACTTTTACAAATGGGTTCGCAGCCTAGTGGTAGAGCATAGTGCGAGAATGAGGCATTCTCACAGTCTAGACAATGGTAGGGTGTGAGAATGTCGCACTGGAATGAACAGTGGGATGCGAAAATGAAAAGTTCTCGTAGGCTACAGAGAGGTACAGTGTGAGAAGGTTTTTAAATTATTAAAATTTGGAAAAGGGACAAAAACTTCAAGTGAACTCCTAGGTCCAGAGAGTCTATAAGGGTCTCCTACAAACTCAGAGATGGGTTGGAAATGAAAAAAGTAGACCAAGAGAAAATGGCCAACAAAAAACCACAAAAATGAGTTATATCCCCAGCGGAGTCACCAATTTTGTTATAGAATAAATTGGTATATGCAGACACTAATAGATCTCCCTAGATCCACTTGGATCTAGAACAAAACATGATAGGACATGACTCTTTCTCTAAGTTGCAATCATCGAATCTACTATCAGGAAGGAATGAGTGACATATCTTTATATCGCTTCCTTAGGTCTATGTTGTTCCTACTTCGCTCCGGTTCTCTTGTGAGATCAGGTCCAAGACAATACAAACCAACCAAAGTGAAGATGGAAAAGTATATTCAATGTCAACCCATGCATATGATCAAGGAGTTATGCAATAAAATAAGAGTGATTTTATGGGAAAGGGAC
>JZKD02S0510747.1:246793-256843 GCA_000966675.3 Picea glauca
CAATTGAATGGAAAAGGGTATGTGGATTCCATAAACCTAGAATATTATGGAATCCACATACCCTTTTCCATAGAATATACTAACTAGATCCAAAAACCAAAGACATGAAATATGGACACATATTATAATATATTAACAAGGAAAAAACAAGCTAAATGAAATTTGGACATTTGAAAAAAATTTTACAAGTTAAATGAGTACATCAATAAAAAATAACATACTAACCTTGCACGTTCAAAATCCAAGCTATGTAGATCGAGAATTAGATTTGTTCAACCGGTGGGTGACGAAAAAAAAAACCAGCTCAAACAAAAGCCAAGAACAATGTCACAACTATAGCAATTGTGTCGCAAAGTCTCTTAAAGTCACGTATATATAGATAAAATAGTCAACTAGCCGTTAACACCGACCAATGAGATAGAAAAAATTTGCGTCGCTATTGCCACAAAAGTTAGTCACTATAGTGACGAAAATCCTGACTAGATTTAAATAAGATTTTCATCGATATTGAGATGAACTTTCGTGGCAATATCGACGAAAATCCCACCCTGTTTAAAAAAAAAATGAAACTAGTTGAAGCTTGGAAAATTTTCGTGGAATAATCCGCCCATATGTAGTAGTGGAAGATGCTTTGAATAAGTCTACAAGAATCCCTACAGGTGTGTTCATGTAGCCCAATGTTGTTTGAGGAATAAGGATGTGAAGGACATTGTAAATGCAATAATATATGGACAATAATTTTCGTTCTCTTTCTAGTGATAGGTTGTACGCAACATGGTTCCTCACGGTTGAGGAGTTATGAGGTCATGAAGTTGGAAGCCCCAAAGATGGTTTACGAAACCCCTAGTTTGTTACAATACAATTAATGAAATGGTTAAGTGGTTGTAAGAAGAAACCCCTAAAGTAAGAAAATAAGTTACTTAGAAAAAAGTATAAATACCCTTCAAGGAGTCTTTCATAAGTAAAATTCACACACATCTCTATTGATTATCTATCTTGTGAAGAAATTTTGGTCTATTGGCGAATTTGAGGCTGAGTCTGAGGTTGCGAAGGAAGGTAGAATATGAAAGTATTGAAGTTGCATAAAATGTGAGTAACCCTAGTTTTTGAGGTATCTACGGGTTATAGGTTAAAAGGGTGCGAATGTACGTGGGTTGTAGTGGAAAAAATCACATAAATCCTCAAGTAGTAGAGAATAAAGTTGTGGATCTATGAAAAGGGTTTGAAGAAGATGGTATCTCTTGTTTATTTAATATGACATGCACCAGGTTAGTTTATTGATATGAGACTATATGCACCAGGTCTTCTTCATGAGTAAAGGTATGTCTTTTATATATTTCATGGAGGCTTGTATCATGGATGGTATGGCACATGCTTGAGGCATGTCTTGGAGACCCTTTTTGGTATATGGTTGAGGTCCATGTTTTGGTGTCATTGATACATGCTTGATACGTATCCTTGGTACATTGTATATGGTTGTTATGGTTCATTACTAGAGGCACATATTTGTAATATTGGCATATAATTGAGGCATATATTATGGTATATGTTATGATGAATGCTTGAGGTACATTGTGGTACATGTTTTTGATACTTGATGTTGATATGGTCTATATGAGTGGATTGGGTTAATATATTAGTGATAGATACAATGATAGGGACAATGACAGGTTACATGTTTATGATTAGTTACATGTTGATGTAACAATGACATGTTACAGGTTAATGATCAGTTACAGGTTGATGTGACAATAATAGGTTTGATGACAGGTTGATTACATGTTGATTATAGGAGGTAGTGACAGTATCAGTGGTAGTGACAATTTGGTCTACATTTATATTTAAGGGTGGAAGGATGGGACAAGGAAAGGGGGTTGAATCCTTGTTTTGGTTGGAGACAGAGAATTCAGGGAGTTGTAGCTTCCTTTAGGTTGGATCCTGTAAATAGGAGGTTGTACCCTCCTTCCAGTTGTAGCTGGAGAATTGAGAAGTTAGTTCTTCCAATGAATGTATTATTTTTATATATAGGTAAATCATTCCATGGTTTTCTTCCATTTGGGTTTCCACGTAAAGTTTGGTGTACTATGTTTCTGTGGATGTCTATTATGCTCCATTGATTTATACTACTCATTCATGATATAATACTAATGAAATTAATTATTTCATATTGTGGTTAAAAGTGATAATAAAGTTGTCATACTAATTAACCCTCCCCCCCCTCTCAGTATTCCAACAATTTGTATCAAAGCAGGTCCTTCAAGAAACAATTTAACCAATGGAAGGATATCATGGAATACACTAAGATTGGAGAACCAAGGTTTGATGGTCAAAACTAATCCTTTTGGAATAAAAGGATGAAAACCTTTTTACAGGCACAAATATTTGATGTTTGGTAGCCAGTAGTAGACGGATATTCAACACCAACCACTCCCCCAACTGAAAAATATGAAAAGAATCTTAGTGAAAAACAAATCAAAGGCTAAATGTACCATTCTGAGAATTCTAGATGATTCAATATTTTTCAAAGTTATACATTGCAAGACTACAAAGGATATTTGGGATAAAATTCAAAATATTTACGAAGGAGATACCAAATTCAAGGGAGATAAGCTTCAAACCCTTAGAGCAAAGTTTGAGAAATTGAAGATGAAGGAAGATGAAGAAAGTTCATTCTAATTTTTGTAAGTCGACGAAATAGTGAATACTATTAGAGGATTGAAAGAAGAAGTTGATGAATCAATGGTCGTTCAAAAGGTTCTAAGATCTCTACCTATGAGATTTGATCATAAGATATCAACCGTGGAAGAAATAACATATCTTGACAGTTTGAGCATGGATGAGCTACATGGAATATTCAAAGCTTATGAAATGAGGATAGAATAAGAGAACCCAGTCAGGAAGGAAGCAATGTTCAAAGAATCCAAGAAGACAAAGAAGCAAAACAAGCTAAAGTCAAAACCATATTGTAGCTACAATGATGATTCAGAGGAAGATGAAGAAGTGGTAAACTTCGTAAGGAAATTAAAAATAGGAACCAGAAAGTACAAAGGTATGCTTCCATTAAAATGTTTTAATTATGATGGTATTGGTATTTTTTATTCTAAATGCCCTTATGCTAATAATAAAGGTAGTGATTAAGAAGAAAATCGTAAGAAGAAAAATAAAAATCAAAAGAGATATAAGAGAAGGAACAAAACAAAATTCTTCAAGAAAAGTTTCTACTCAAAGGAAGACAACTTCTCATCAGTTGAGGATGATGATAGTGAAAATGATTCAGAAAGAGTACTCTTCATGGAACTAGAATATGATGAAGAATATTCGAAAAAAGAAGGCGAATTCGATCTCAGAGAAGAAACCATGTGACTACATTCTCAAATAGAAATCGTGTGACAGTCTCCGCGGTGTAGTCTATGATTGGTAATACTTCTTCCCATCTGGTCAAATACTCTGTCACAATGATTATGTACCTGTCTCCTGATATTCTTGTTGATGGATTGATTGGTCTAGTAAATTCTATTTCCCATTTATCAAATGCTTGTGATGTAACACATGGATGTAAATGCATCTCATCCCTCTTAGATGGATTTCCTACCCTTCGATAAACATCACATGCATGGAAATATTCTTTAGCATATTTATGAAGTGTGGGCCACTGATCCCTGAGCACAAAATATTTTTCACAGTTGCTTTACCTACAAAATGTCCTCCTACAATCTCTTCGTGCGCTTCTGTGAGTATCATAGGCCTTTCATGTTCCAACGCACATAATCTCAATATTACATCTGCACCTAACTTTTATAATTTCCCTACAATCAACTAATAATATGCTACTTTAACCACTAATTGTTTCTTTTTCACAACTATCATGTATGACATAGCCATTCCTGTACTTATAAATTGTACGATGTCTGCGAAGTGGTCATCCATCATTTTAACTGTAAATAACTGTGCATATAGAAATTTTTCATCTACATTTCTTGAATCTTCTCATGATAGTATGTGAGATAAGTGATTAGGTCTTACATCCACCTTCCTTGGTTTCATAACAACCTCAAAATCATATTCCTGAAATAATAGTAACCACCTCCATATTCTCCCCCCCAACAATGGCTTGTTCACTAAATATTTTAGTGTAGAATGGTCTATATACATACTAAAGTGAGAACCCAATAAATAATGTTGAAACTTCTATAGTGCATATACCATTGTCAATCCTTCTCGTTCTGTGGTAGTATAATTATTCTCTGCTATGGACAACTTCCTACTTGAAAAAGCAATTAGGTGATCGATGTCTCCTTCCCCTGGTTGGGATAGTACTGCGCCCAAAGCTATGGACGACACATCTACATGAATATAGAACTCCTTCTTCCAGTCTAGGAAGATCAAAATTAGTGTGGTCACTAATTTCAATTTTAAGGTGTCCAAACCCTTCTAAAAGTCCTCATTCCATTGGAACTTCACTTCCTTATTTAGTTTCTTCTCCATAGGTGTTGTAATATGCACATAATCTATGATGAATTTCTTGTAATACCCTATGCGACCCACAATTTCACTCAAATGTATGACTAATGTAGGTGGTTGTAAATACATAATCACTGCAATCTTGACAAGATCCACTAATAATCCCTGCTTGCAGACCACATGGCCTAATAAAATTCCAAAGGTGCGAAAAAAATGCATTTCTTCAAATTCAGCGAAATATGACATTGTCTACACCTACCCAACATTAACACACATACTTCTATGTGATTTTTTAGTAAAGTAAACACAATCCAATCATCTAAGTATACTTCAAGGAACTTATGAATAAATTCTCTAAAAGCTGCAACCACAACTCTTGAAAAAACCACAGGTGCATTCTTCAGTCCAAAGAGCATCATTGTGTAATGATAACTTCCCCACTCCGTCGCAAAAGTAGTCTTATAGATGTCTTCCTGCAGAATTTTGATCCGATGGTAGCCTGAGAATCCATCTGCGAAATAATAGGCCTACTTCCCTTGTATATTCTCTAGTACCTCATCTATGAACAAGGTTGGAAATAGATCATGTAGACATGCATCATTCATCTTCCTCAAGTGTAAAAAAATCCTAATTCCTCTTGTTTTCTTATCTTGTACCACCATTGGACTTATCCACTTTGATCACCATTGGTTCAATGATCCATGCATCCAACATCTTTTCTATTTCTGCTTTCACATTCTCTTTATACTTCAGATTTAACCTATAGGGACTTTGTCCCACTGGTTTCACTCTTGTTTTCAAAGGGATCTTCATATTTCCTAATTCCCCATTTATCACGTTCATTTATGAGAATGTAGTTGGAAATATATCTCGATACTCATGCAATAAATCTACAATCTTCTCCACTATTTCATCACTCCAATAATATCCTATCTGTGCAAACTTTGGACTCTCTGTCATCCCAATGTTTACTTTCTGTGTCTTTATTCGTTGTATATATGCAACAAATTCAAGATCTAGCCCTTATACTGCATTATCTCCCTCATTTTCAGGTACTTTAACATTTCTTGGATCTTCCTCATATTGTTCTTCTTTTGTGACATTGTAGCACTCCAATAATTCATGGACAGTAATCAAAGATCTATGTGCACTGCATACTAGTACCACCTCCATTAGCCCTTCTTCTGAGAATATTTTGCTTAAAATGACCTGTAACGCTGCATCTACTAGTGGATAATCATGTTCAAACTTAAATGTTACCATGAAAATCTGAGTCAACTCATTCTAGTTTGTTGTTTCTCTACGCATTTCTGGTTCCAAGTACCAGTTCTTTGGAATTGTATATAGGGTATTTATAAAACTGTGTATCTATTCCTCCTTCAGTGTCGAACTCCATCTGTTTATGCACTTCTCAATATGACCTACTGGGTCATTTATCCTTGTATAATTCTACGCAATTTTCTCTAACTCGGTATTGAATCTCACATGCATTAGTCTCCAACATTGCGACCAATATTCCATCCCCTCTTTATGTGCATCCCACCATGTGGATGGAGTAGCTTTAAGAAAAACATATAGTGCCAACAACCTTTGTTGTTTGGGTACCTGCAACTCAAATTCCTTTACAAAAAAGCTTATTTCATTCAATTGATCATACCTAGGTGGATCACATAAATCTATCCCAATCTAGCGCAATGATCGAGTCATGCATGCACATCATCTAGTTGATACTTCATGCATCCGTTGCTACCATTGTCCTAGACCTTATTCTAAATATGATACACACGAACATGAACTAATAATTCTCCAAATTAGTGCACCATCTGTAGTGGGGTTAACATAATCATCTATCCATGCAGTCATATTATACAAGTTATAAATTGTGTTTTCTCTTGCTGGATCTATGTACCTATTTCCTTCTGTTGGATCGAATGGTGTAGTAACCTTCAAGTCTCCTACCTAAAATATAATTTCCCTCCTCTTCAAGTTAATAATCACCTGATTATAAAATTCCTATTCAAGTCCCATTAATGTTGGATATGGTTGACTATCATCCACGATTTCAATGAATTCAAAGTTTGTTACACTACAAACTTCATCTATATTCATAGGTACTCCTTTCAATCGACCAATTTGAACTATCTTGTGTTGGTTTTCCAACCTTAACAGAACATGATACCATATTAACTTAGGTTTCCCCAGAAGCAATGGTTGATAATAGATTTAGATCCTTAAAAAATGATATTCATAGACAATACAATATTAGAGTTTGAGACTCAACTGCAAAAAAAAGGAGGATATATTATAAGAAATAGAAAAAATGGAAACAATCGAGGCATGAAGAAGAGGACAAGATTAAAGAGATAGAAGAAACATTAATTAACAACTTGGCCCTAAATAGTGTGGAATGAAAATTAGATATCAAACCAGTGAAAGAGGAAATGAATAAGTTCATAGAGTTAGAGACTTGAACCTCATAATTTTTGGTATATAAAAGAACAAAAAGATGAGGACAAATTAGAAATAGTTAAGGAGGAACTAAAAAATAAATCTCAAATTCAAAAAATAAATTTGAGAAATATTTTTTAGTTCCTCCTTAACTACATAAATATAGATTGATTCGGGTTATGGTAATATCTAATACCGATAAATATGACATACTCTGTAAAATCTTGAAATGGTCTAGAATATTTATAAATGAACACCTCATTCTATAAGATCAGGCTAAATTAAGGAAGGAGATTCAGAAGGTAAAGGAATCTAGTAAAGAAGAAAAATGGGAAATAATTAGGAACGAAAGATATTATTAGGGACAGAGACAAAAAGGATAACAATCAATAACAATTTGAGACACTTCAGATCCTCTCTTGGAATTGTTAGAGAGTTTCCTCGAACAAAGGTCCTACATTAAGTTGGATCCCAAGTGATATTGATATTATATTTCTGGTTGAAACTTAGGAGCATGAGAAATCTAAGGTCCCTAACATAGAAGGATTTATATTGTGGTCATCATGGAACAAGAAATCCTCACATTCATCTTCATAAAAAATACCCTCTCAATCTGTTAATTTGGGTGGATATTTTAGATATTAATTCTAAGAAAATGTATATATAAATTTTTTGTTTCACACCTTTTAATTCTACCTTTTATACAAAAAACAATCTTGATAAAATTGTCGCTATAAAATCTTAGAACAAGATATTTGCAGTCTAAGAAATGAAGGTAGTATCCTCCTGCTAAGAGACTTTAATGTTATAGTTGAAACTAATCAAGCTATCATCTTAGGCAATTATTCCAACCCTAATCCTCTATTTTTAGACGAGGACCTTGTTTTAGCTAATAGATACAAGAAAAATTCAGAAGAATTACCAATAATTTGTATGGTATCGGGCTAATCAAGCTTTGCATCTCTCAATATCTAATCATTTGAAATGGTCTAATGAAGTGGCCAAAATATAACCAAATGACTTGTATACATGGGTTGGGTAGTAGTGTTGTGGATTATGTGTTTTCAAATATCCCGCTTTACAAGAAAATAATAAATTTTGACCTTTCAAACAACCTTGAGCCTGACTCGATCATAGATCTTTAACCCTAACTCTAAAATTTATATTGCACAAAACCCCCTTGAAAATAACTCTGATAACCAAAGACACTTTCTTTTTGAAAAAATTAAAGTTGATCTCTTCTTAAAGGACTTAAACACCAAATTAAATCTTGTATCATATAAGAACAATATTGAATATATATCTATCATAATTTTACAACAACCCTCTCTATCTCCATAAAAACATTCTCTATCAAAGCGTTGTGTAAAAATAAGAATAGAATTGCTAACCCTTGATATGATAATGAGTGTAAACTTGCTAGAAAATTCACTAGGGGTTCCTCTAATGAGTCCTTGAAATATGATAAGATTAATAGATACAAATCCCTAATTAAAAGGGAAAATATTCACTGCATAAATAAAAAGAAAGAGAGTTTTTTTCACCTATCTAAGCTAGATCCAAACAAATCTTGGAGGAAATTTTTAACTCATAAAACTAAAGAAAATAATATGATTTCACTGACATATTGGAATTCCTACCTTAAAAATGTTTACGGATCCAGTAATGTCTTGGACAACATTCCAAAAATTTCTAAAGAAGATGATTTTTTTTTCTATAGAAGACATAAATTTTAGGGTTATGTGACTTGCAAATGGGAAAGATAAGGACATTGAAGGCTACCAAGATGAAATATTAAAAATTGGAGGGATTTTATGATCCCTCACATACACAATCTCTTGAATTTAGTAGTCAGGAAGGGATTCCCTAAACCCTAGACTCAAAGCCTCATTGTACCTATTTTTAAAAGTGGGGATAAAAGTAGTCCCTCTAATTATAGGACCATTATGATTAACCCCATTTATCCAAGATATATGGAAGTATTATGAAAAATAAGATAAGAAAATGGCTACAAATCCATGGAAAAAGAATTAAAGACCTGGTCGGTTTTAGAGGCTATCATTCAACAATGGACCCCTTTGTCATGCTTAGGATCATTGCAGAGGAGTGTCACAACAATAAAACCAATATCCTTTGTTTTTTCGTTGTCTTTAGGAAATATTTTGACATTGTTCCTAAGACCAACCTTTGGAATAGGTTAGAAGAGCTAAAGGTTCCCTCTGGACTGACAACTATTACGATAAGGTTGTATGAGAATGTTATTTCCAAGTTTAGGAGAACTAAGGTGTAACGACCCTGCTTGAATAAATGTAAATGATTATTAATTATAATTAAATTGATAATCTGATTGTCCTAAGATGTTAGCTAAACAATAATTATTTCTTATATAATATTAACTAATTAATTATCATTAATTATTTGTTCATAATTGTCAATGGTTAATTAATTATTAATCAACTCTTTAATTATGTGAGTAAAGAATTAATAGGGTTAATAATTTAATTTATTAAAACTTACGTATATGAATGGGAAAACAAACATTAAATAAAAGGATAAGAAACATTAAATAAATGGCACAAGACATTAAATAAGAGGATAAGGTAATGAATGTAAAGATAAGGAATTTAATAAAAGATAGAGTCGGTGAAAGGGGATAAGAGGGGGAGAGCCTTACGGGGAAGGGATTCATTCTTTTGGGGAGGAGAATTTTTTTTGGAGTTTGGGGAGGAAGCATTTTGGAGGGGGACGAGAGAACTGGTTTTTGGACATGGTTTTTCTGGTTCTGTGGGAGAGTTTTGCAGACTGTGAGCATCATTGTAGGGGGCACCAGATTGCTCGGGGTTTTGGGCACAGGGGCCAGGATTCCTTTCGGTTTCCTGGAGCTAGGGAGCCGAACAGGATGCTCCTAGCTGGCTGGGTGGATAGTCGGTTTGGGTAGTGTTGGTTGGTGCATCAGGCTAGGCAAGACAACAACAAGGCAACAGGGAAGGGACAACCATATCGACGGGAATTAGCATCAGAAACAAGTATTTATTTGTGATTTGTTGAGTTATTTCCATGCTGTAGATAGATTTTAACTTATGCAGAATATTTATGCTTTTGAAGTGAATGAATAATTTACGTAAGGCAATTATATGTTAA
>JZKD02S0510747.1:331550-343336 GCA_000966675.3 Picea glauca
ATTGCCTGACTTGTTGGTGGCTGGGGACATTACAAATTGGTATCAGAGCCATGGTTTCAACACTGAGCCTGGATGGACCATGTTAGGGGAAGTTGAAGAAATGTTTTTGGAAAATAATTGTTTGTCGAAATGGACAAAATTCAAGTTTAGAGCCCATGGTTTCTACACAAAACCTGGATGGGCTATGAATGAGGAATTCAAAGTAAAATGTCCAGAGAATTTTGATGTACAAAGTGCCAGAAGGGAGTTGAGAGAACATTTGGATTGTGTTCGAAAGCACAGGAGGTGTAATGCTTTAAGAAATGGCCACAAAGAAAGAAACCACAATGTCCATGCTGATTGGGCCATAGGATCTGTTCGGGAGAAGGAGGATCCTTCACAACTGTCAGACTTGGAGAAAAACTGCATGAAGGTTAACCTCCAAGTCATTTGTACTTTGCGAATTCGACAAAATTTATGGTTTATAAGAGAAAAAGGAATCGAAGCCCAAAGTTTTAAAGTCCTGAAGAGGATCTACACCGTAGATCTGGGGGGGTGGAAGTGTTTACCGTTGGATTTGACCGAGGACAGATCAAAATCGTAGGGATAGGCCAAGAGAGGGAGGTCAACTTGTTTGAGAGTTTGGTATTCTCGAGAAATGGGGTATACTAAGGTGAAATATCCCAAAGCCCGAAGTCCCAAGGTGACATGGCATGATGATGTCACCCAGGGTGACGTGGACTTCCTTAGTCCTGCCATGTGTCATCCATAATGGTACTTTTTGATGACCTTGTTGAACCAAAATAAATGTGACACATGGGACCATGTGTCACCCTCTTATATGATGACAAATATACTATGTGGACCCTAGGAGGGTAAGGAAGTTTGGGAGTTCGACGTTCGGGAGAATTGGGGTGTGTATGTGTCAAAACTGCCAAAGCCTGAAGTCTTGAAGTGATGTGGCTTGCTGATGTCACTTGGGATGACATGGACACATGGGATGTGTGCCACATGTTAGTGAGTTAAGAACCTTTGGAAGATTGAAATGATAGTTAGAACATAATACATGTCACCTGTCTGATTGGGCCACGTGTTTGCTTTTAATATTTTCCATGTGGACCTCCTCTCGAGCATGGATGGTGGGACCCTTGATGGTCATAGTGGACCTGTGGCTCCAGATCGTGAAGTCCAAAGACTTGACACTGCAAAATAAATGGTCCATGATGGAATGGAAGGAAGAAATTTCTGAAGTTTCGTAGCGCCAAAGTAACATGTCGTAATGACGTCAGCAGGGGTGACATGGAAGTATTCAAAGATTTGCGATTAGAGAGTTTTGGGGTTTGCAAATGTGAAATAATCTGAAGTCCCAAGACCCTGAAGCTCCAAAGTCATAGAGCCTCAAAGCTAGGAGTTCCATAGTAAATATGAGTTGTTGGATGCTGGGAAGACATGGATTGTTGATCCACCCTACTTTGTGAGTTTGCCAATTTGACACTACGCGAGGTTTGTTGGGAAGTGATTTGGAAACCACTGAAGCCTGAGTCCCCGAAGCTTCGATCCACTGTATATATGAGCAAGGAATGTGGACTATAGATCCATCATTCTTTGCGTGTTTTACAATTCGTTGTTCAGTGATGTTTGGGATGGGTAGAAAAGGGAAACCTCTGAAGCCCTGAAGCCCGAAGTTTCAAGACTTCGGACAAGCGCTCAAATCATTAGTGCTGGGTCACAGTTGTGGTCACATGCAGACCAAGGGTTGAAGAAAAATGGGCTAGCGCCCAAAATTTGTTGCAGAAAAGAACTGTGCTTAGAAATAGAAGCCCGAGGGGTTCTTTACCCACCAAGACCCACAAAAAATAGAATTTGATATTGTTTTTGTTGAATCATATTGATTTAGTATGGAAAATGATTAAAGTCTAATAGCTTGACAAAAACTTAGTTGATTGCACCTTTTGGAGAATTAACAATTGACATAACCAAACCGAATTGTTCCATGGTGTAGACAAATGGAGGAAGCACGAGATGCTTTCATTTCAAAGAATGAAGCCAGAGGAATGGATGTCCATTTGGAATTTGAAGTATCGAAGTCCAATGGACATGGAGAAGAAATAGATAAAGACGTGGGCATGATGAAAATCATTAAAAAGTTGCAAAAATATGTCCAAATTCACCAGGCAGATAACAAAAAGCTTATGAGAGCCAGGGAGCAATAGGGAGACTTCAATATGAAGCTGATGCAGAGCCTAGAAAGAATTGAAAATAAATTGGATAAGGAAAGTGGATCCAACAAATCATGGATCCATAGGTCCCCTGATGTGAAAAGGAGAGAAGGAAGTGGTAACATAAATAACTAGTGCTCCCCGAGGCATTCCAATAAGAGAGCACACAACAAATCAAGTCCATCCCCTGTTAGGAAGCATAAGAGGTCTGGGGTGGATGAGCCACGAGGGGAAATGAACAAAATCGAACCTCCTAAATTTGATGGTGAGCACAAGAAGGATAAATATGTAGAGACATGGATGCTGGGCTTGAGAAATTATTTTCAATTGCATAATTATTCTTCTCATGTGTTAGCACCGAGAGTCACCCTCATACTACAAGAGGATAATCCCAGTACCCATAAAAATGTAAATGTATTAAAATGGTTCGAGTACATGGATCAAAAATACTTTAAATAAAGGAAAAGACAACAGATATTACTGCATATTAGTGATGGACCATTGGGCTATGGAGTCATAAATAGTCTGTGCATTGAAGGCATTTAATCTCCCTATCAAACAAAATATTTGTAAAATGACCAAGAGAAGAATAAGAGAATAACATAAAGACGAATATTCTCTAAGAAGATATCCTCTCTGCACAAAGAATTTAGATGTGTTTGAACAATAAACAATGATAGATAGGAAAGATTACAACAGATCCTCTACTGCATCAAGAATCTATCAATCAAAGGAAAAGTTTAATCCTTAAAAGATGCAATACATTCAGACAAGATGAAAAATAGAACAGATAACATGGAATAAAAATTTGATGAAACAACTCATATGAATATTCAATAACAATTAAATTTACAACTACATGCCCCTTCGACTTACAAACTGAAATACATAGTCATAAAAATTTCTCAAATCCTCCTTTGGTCCTGGGCCGAACCCCCCTTCCCCTTTTTACATATATTCATCTGATGTATTTATAGTCAAAACAATAGACATGTCTTGTTTCTTGGGCACCTCTTATCCAATGTCGTATGTCTTCTCTTGTCTATCCTGTTCCTTCTATCAGAAGGAAACTATGGTTAGTATGGGACTATAGGAAAAACTGCCCTCTGTTGTACTTAGGGCTGACAGTTTTCTGTCTCCTCAGCCAGACCCTCCATGATTCCATTTAAAGGGGTAGTCAATGTTTCCACCACCGGTCCTTCTTTAATTAACTGATTTCTTCTTGGGATCAGGATGAGGCCTAATGCCTAGTCATGCCACATGCTACTCTCAGATTGGGTTCTATATAATCACGTTATTGCATAAGTTTCCAAGGGCGGTTTGGATCAATACCGCTCTGACCCCTACAATCCACCTCCAATTTCTACATACCTCTTTAGCTATACTATGGTTTTGATTGCGGGATCGATCTAATATTTTAGTGCTTGAGCACTTTCTATCCCTGTAATGAAGTGTGGTCATCGATCTTGTCGCAATCTGCGATCTGGGAACACCCTACGTTTTGTTGCCAAGTGTTGTAAAGAGAAACAATTCTTGTTGATTTGAGGTCAACGGTCCATAATTACTTTGGGAGTTTGGGATTCAAGCCTTTTCAATTCATATTTCTTACAATCCTTCAAAGCATTGCATCTCTAAAGCGAGAGATCTACCTCCACGTGTCCTCTTGTTTTGGATGGCCGAGATTCACTTCGGGAGTTTTCTTCTACTTGCTCGTGTAATCCTCTGAAGTGTCATATTTCTGAAGTGTTAGATCTACCTGCACGTGGCCTCTTGATTTGGACGACTGAGATTTACTTTGGAACTTCAGGCTTTAGGAGCTTTCTTTTTCTCACTCACACAATCATCCTAAGTGTCGTATCTCCAAAGTGAGAGATCTTCCTCCATGTGTCCTCTTGTTTTGGACAACCGAGATTCACTTCGAGAGTTTTCTTATACTTTCTCATGCAATCCTTCGAAGTGTCGTATTTATGAAGTGTTGGATCTGGCACTATGTGTCCTCATTGTTGGACGGTCCTGTTGTTTTGGATGATCGAGATTCACTTTGGGAGTTTTCTTCTACTTTCTCGTGCAATCCTTTGAAGTGTCATATTTATGAAGTGTTAGATCTGGCACCGTGTGTCCTCGTTGATGGATGGTCTAGATGAATTTTGGGCTTCGGGCCTTTGAGTGATATTCCTTTCCTCACTCATCTTCTTCTTGCTTCCTCCCAAAGTATGATATCACTTGACATGTGTCCCTTTCTTGAAGATCAACGATATTGAGCAATTGCAGGCTCACAACTTGCACAAATTTTAATTTCCTTCCTGATTCCTGCAATGCGAAGATGCTCATTAGTAGTAGGATCAATATGTACCATTGATATGTTGATCTATAAAGATCAATGATCCTGAGCGATTACAGGCTCACAACTTGCAGAAACTTTAATTTTCTCCCCGATACCTGCAATGCCTCCCCACAGTTGATCTCTCTCCAATGAGATCCGACGACCGTGACTTAATCTTTTCTTGATCTGACAACTGATCTTGCTCTCACTTATTTGCTTGTATTTCAAACCCAAAATGGACTGCTTAGAATGTTGCATTTTGATCATAGTTTTTCCTTGCACACAAAAAATACTTGGTTGGCATGTCTTCATCAACCAGAAGAGGAACAAATTATAGGAAGGCATGCAAAACAGAGAGAGACTCGACAGAGGTGTAGACCTAGGTATTAACAATAACTGCATATGACCCATGACAACTTTATGTGATAACATCATGTAGAAGGAATAATTTCCATATATAAACTCAAAGGAAAGGAATCCATGTGGTGGGATCAAATTGTGCAGGTGCAACACATTAAAAAGAAAAATATTACTTAGAGGGAATTCAATAAGTATTTCGAAAAGAAATACTCGACTAAGAGATACTATAGAAAAAATATGGAATAATTCTTTGAACTTAAATTGGGAAGCATGCCTATAGATGAATATGAAAGGAGATTTTTAGAGCTGTTGAAGTATGTCCCTTTGATTATGTATGAGACAGTCAAGATCCAGAGATATCTGAGTGGGCTTCCATCTTTCATCAGTGATAAAATCCAGTATGATGATCCTAAAACTATGGAATAAACCATAAGAAGGGAAAAGTTTTTATATGATCAACATAAAGGAAATCCTACTTTCCAAAGAGATTTGGAAGACAAGAGGAAATTTATGAAGGAGCATAGGTAGAAGGGAGACAAGCCACCATTTTTCAGAAATAGTCTTCAAGGAAAACCAGTTTTGAGAGAGCCCAGAATGGCTGAAGTAGGTGGGAAAAGGCTAGTGCAGACACCTATGAAATGTTTGGGATGTAAAGGATACCACAGGTACATATATTGTCCTCAAAAAAGTGACAAGATAAGAGTTGTCCACAATGTACAACAAGCATAAACAGTGGAGGAAATGGATAGAAGAGTACCAAGGATCTATGCAACCCTAGACAACAAGCAAGCTGAGTTTCAATCACACATGATTGAAGTTGAAGGTATGATCAATAACCATTCCTTTACTATTTTAATTTATTTGGGGGATAGTCATAGATATATAGATCGTAAGGTAGTGGAAAGATTTCAATTACCAAGAATCAAGAATGGGAAATATTGGCTGGTGTAGCTGGCTATAGGAGCCAAGAGAAAGGTTTTTGAGTTGGTTAAATCATGTCTAGTGGGCGTGAATGGACTGAGCACAAGGGTAGATTTGAACATCTTTCCTTTGGGTTCCTATGAATTTCTAATTGGGATGGATTGGTTGGAACAACATCATGCTATCCTAGACTGTCATAAAAAGGAATTTACTTGCTTGGATGAGGAAGGGAACCTAAGGAAAGTGCAGGGAATTCCCATGGCAGTTACTGTCCAAAAAGTTTTAACAATGCAGCTGGAGAAGTGTTACAGAAAAGGCTTCCAAATAATTGTAGCTCATATGGAATAAGCACCTAAGGATAAGGTGCCAAATCTGGAGGATCATGTAGTCCTGGAATATTTTGAAGATGTGTTCAAGGAGGTACCAGGGATACTATAAAAGAGAGATATTTATGTCTCTATAAATTTAATGTCTGGGGCAGCTCCAATATCAAAGACTCCTTACAGAATGAGTACACCAGAGATGAAGGAGTTGCAAATGCAGCTTGAAGAGATTCTAAAAAGAAGGGGTATATATGCTCAAGTGTGTCACCTTAGGGTTCCCCAGTATTGTTCGTGAAGAAGAAAGATGGGACATTGAGATTGTGCATCGATTTTAGATAGTTGAACAAAATGACTATAAAGAAAAAGTATCCTCTACCAAGGATTGATGATCTCTTTGATCAATTGAAGGATGAAAGGATATTTTCAAAGATATATCTTAGGTAAGTATACCATCAGGTAAGGATTAAGGATGAAGAAATCAACAAGACCTCCTTCAGGACAATATATGGTCACTATGAGTTGACAGAGGTGTCATTTGGGTTATCAAATGCACCAACTATTTTCATGTGCTTAATGAATGGTGTTTTCCGAGAATATTTAGACAAGTTTGTCATTGTATTTTTGGATGACATCCTTGTATATTCCAAGTTAGAATAAGAGCATGAGAATAATGTGAGAATGGTGTTTCATGTGATAAGAGAGCATCAAATTTATGCCAAATTGAGCAAGTGCTCGTTTTATCAAAAAAGAATTCACTATTTGGGGCATATCATATCGGAAGAAGGGATAGAAGTGGACCCTGAAAATATTGAGGCCATTAAAGGGTGGACAACACCTAAGAATGTGACATAAGTCATATCCTTCATGGGTCTAGCTGGATACTATAGAAGGTTCATTGTAGGGTTTTCGAGGATAGCTCATCCCATCACTTCCTTGTAAAGGAAGGGGAAGAAGTTTAAATGGACAACGAAATGTGAAAGAATATTATAGAATTTGAAGCAGCTGTTAACCAATGCTCCAATTATGAAGATTGCATATCCGAATGAAGATTTCATGGTTTGCAAAGATGCATGCAAAGAAAGACTTGGAGGAGTCCTTAGTCAGAACGGATTTGTGATATGTTTTGAGTCCAAAAAATTGAAAGAGAATGAAAGCCTCTACACCACTCATGATTTGGAGTTGGTAGCCATTGTGCACAATTTAAATAAGTGGAGGCACTACCTCATGGGAAAGATGTTTGAGCTGAGGACAGACCATAATGGTATAAAATTATTTTCTGATCAACCTACTTTGAATGCTAGACAGAGTAGATGGTTGGAATTCCTCTGTGAGTATGACTTTGATATCAAGCATGTCAAAGGAAAGGAGAACAAGGTGGCTGACACACTCAGCAGGAGAGTGCATGAAATGCATTCTACAACCATTATCGTGTATCATGCATATCTTAAAGGAAAAATTTCCGAGACTGCAAAAATTGATTTGCAATACATGGAATTAGTAACAAAATTGGAGCAAGGTAAAATGCAGCAGAAAGTTAAGGATTATGAATTGGGAATTGATGGAAATCTCTTGTATAGAAACATAGTCTATGTACCCAATTATCCTGAATTGAGGAGTGTGATTTTAAAATAAATTCACAATGTACCTTATGTGGGACACCCAGGATATCAAAAAACAATTTCAACAGTAAAAAGCCAATATTATTGGCTAGGCATGAAGAAAGAAGTTGTTGATTTTATTGCCAAATGTCTGGAATGTCAAAAGGTAAAGGCTAAGCATAGACACCTAGCTGGTTTGATGCAACCATTACCCATTCCTCAGCGGAAGTGGGAAGTGGTGACAATGGATTTCATCACAATATTTCTCAGAACAAGCAAGCAACATGATGCAATCATGGTGGTGGTGGACAAGCTTACTAAAGCTGCCCATTTCATTCCTACGAAGGTTACTCACAAGGAAACTAAAGTTGTTGATATTTATATGAGGGAAGTAGCATGATTGCAAGGTATACCCAAGACAATTGTGTCTGACAGAGACCCAAAGTTTTGGAAGGGGTTATTCAAAGGGTTCAAAACCAATCTAAACTTCAACACAACCTATCATCCTAAGTCTGATGAGAAAATAGAAAGGGTGAACCAAGTGATAGAGGATATGCTAAGGATGTATGTGATGGAAAAACCATCTAAATGGGAAGATTATCTACACTTGGTAATTTTTTCCTACAACAATGGGTATCAAGCATCACTGAAGATGAGCCTGTTTGAATAACTTTATGGAAGAAAGTGCAATACCCCAGTAAGTTGGGACAACCCAGCGGACAGGGTAGTGATTGAGCCAAAGTTTCTCAAGGAAATGGAAGAGAAAAGGATGAAGATTAGACAGAATTTGGAGGCTTCCCAATATAGGCAGAAAAGCTATGCTGATAAGAAAAAAACTCATAGGGAATTTAAAGTAGGGGACCATGTATTCTTGAAAGTGAAGGCCAACAAAAGCTCCCTGAAGTTGGGAAATTGTTCAAAGTTGGCAACTTGCTATTGTGGGTTGTTTGAAATCCTAGAGAATATTGGTTCAATAGCTTATATGATTTCATTTCCTACATGCATGTATATACATAATGTATTTCATGTGTCATTGCTTAAGAAATATGTACCTGATGATAATCATGTTATTGATTGGAATGTGATTCAGGTGGAGCAAGAAAGCACTTTTCAGGTGCATCCGATGCATGTATTGGACCGGAAAAGAAAGTATATTCGGAATCGATCCATAGGGATTGTAAAAGTATAGTGGACCTAGTACGGTCCCGAGGATGAAACATGGGAGCATGCAGATGCTATGCAGGCAGAGTACCCACAAACACAAAGACTCATAGTAATATATAGTAGTAATCCGCTTTAGTTGATGTGCCTTGTTATCAATATCATTATGCCTTATAATGATAGGGTTAATGATGTGTGTACTTGGTTGTAATTCTACATATCTCCCATAAAGTGAACTAATCTAAGAATTTCACTAATGAAATGTATAATCATCTAAATGTAAAACTTACTTCTATCAGTCTCCATTGTTGGTTGGTGTAGCATTGATCAGAGTAGACTTTAGGGATTAACTAGAACCTCCATGCATGATGGATAAAGTTATGTTTCTAAGTTTAGTGAATAATTCACTTGAATAAATGGGGGTTAGAATGGATAAGGGAAATCCCGGAGGACAAAAGAGAATATTGGTTCCGTTCGGAAGAAGTAGTGATTTTGGGAATAACAGGTTCTAGAAACATACCACTTCTAAATCCAGTTTGTTCAAGGGAAAAGGAATTTGTAGCTTACCGAGTTTCTTCGGACCAAAAATAGTGAAGGTCAAGGTGAAACATAAGCATGAGCCGTCGCTTAATTTCATATCCACCAGCATATCCAAGAGATCGGGAAAGGGAAGGGAAGCCCCACTATTTCACAACCAATTTCTCAAGTTGACTCATACACTACATTACTACTCTAAAGCGAGAATACTCCTGTTATAGTTAGAACTTGTTATATTTTTGTCCCTTTAGGTTGGGTCCTAATATAGGGATTGCCCCCCAGATCGCTCGGGGGTTAAGTGATCACCTTTATTGGGGCTTGGTCTCAGGCACTTTTTTTATCCAACCTAGGCACTACATATGAGTTTGGATTGACATATGGCTCTAGATCTCGGTCTCACTTTTGAATATCTATTTCTCCCTTCACTTACTTTTCTCTAGTTGTCTTTACTCTTGCTCTTTTCTCTATTAATAATCATTCAAGATTGCGGCTTCTACCTTTGTTTCCTATTCCATTATGGGTGAACGGGGGTATGGTGGAACCCGATCTAGAACTACTGGGTGAAGGAATCTTGTTGGATTTACCATTGCTCCTGTCTGTGCTGATTCAATGGATGGTGGATCTAGAACTGCAACTTGGGCAATTGAATAAATCGAATCAACTAGATATGGATCTGTATCTTTTGCTAGGTGGTCACCTGGTTTTGGGTAATCTACTACTATTGGTGCTACTGATGGTGGTGAAACTTAAACAAGCTATGCTAGGGCGGATGAACAATTCTGGTGCATACAGACCCTAAATACACTGTGACCAACATGATTTCTTTGCACGGTTCCAGATCGGGATGGGAGCCCAGTAACAGAGGTGTAAAGATAGAAGGCAACGTGTAAGGCAACAAAGATATTTAGCGATAGTTATCATGTAAACATGTTCTTCCTTCATGCTTTGAACTTTGTTGTGAAAGATAAAGGAGAATTGACCATTGACCAGGATCATTCTGGAGAAGTAAGTTACCAATCCATATAGTTTAATGCTGTAAGATTTACTAAAAAAATAAATGCCATGTTAACATAGGGAAGGAAAATGACAAACTATAGGTAAGATTCATGAAGCCTAATTTATCAACCATCCACTGCAAAGGCATAAGTATAAGAGTCAAGAACAACTATCATAGTATAGGATGTTTATCACCCATCTAATACGTCGAAGATATGAGTGATCACTTTCAAAAATTCCAATAGCAAGATCCTACCCTTGCTTAGTGGTAGGTTGGTCTTGTTTACTAGGATTCATGTAGATCAATCAACTAACTGACTGATGACTAAATGAGATGCCACCTCACCCATAGTATGGATGAACGACTTTGTTCCTCGCCATTTTTGGGGTGATTCACTTAACGTACCTCACCCACTTAGGGTGAGTCACTAAGCATACCTCACCTTTTTTGGGGCGAGTCACTTAACGTACCTCACCCACTTAGGGTGAGTCACTAATGTACCTTTGAACTCGTAAATTTCTCACCTTGAGTGAGTAGGTCCATAGGTATTTATGACACCACCTTTATGTATTGAATTTACCATTCGTATATGCCAAGTTCTCATTCCCAAATTTCCCATCTCTAGCCACATTTGTACTCTCTATCATCTTTATACACCAACCACCTTTAACTCCTCTTTTTGAAGATTTTGGAAATCTTGTTGTTGTTGTGTAAATAAGTTGCACTGAGACAATGCAAAAATAAGGGGAGGGGATTGTAACACCCCAAGGCCGAGCCCTACTGAATTGTAATTGTGTTTATAGGATGGTGAGCCAAGTAATTATAAGTTGGTAGGCTTATGTGTTTATTAGGCCAGAGAGCCTAGATGTTAAAGGCCATGAGCTTGTTTTGTATATGTAATTATGCAAATTATTATTAATATAAACAACATCGCTATGTGTATACCCACCACAAAGAAAGAGTTACGGGGGACTAAGCTCCAGTAGGATTAGGCAAGGGAGGAGGCTAAGAGATTGAGGGAAGGGGGCTAAGCTTGAGGGCTTAACCCAAGGGAATATTATAATGTATTCCTGAAAATACTAAAGTTGGGAAATAAACCTAGTTATCCTAAGTTCCTATGGGGAGAGGAACGGATTCCAAGTTGAGAGGAACGTGCTCCTAAAGAGCCAAGCGTCATCCAAAACCCATGCATATTTATGTGGGAATCATCACCGTTGTGGGGGTTCACACTCACCATCCGTAACATCCCGCTTTGGCGCACTGAGAACACTTATTATTTGAGGACACTTGCTCGCAAGTGATCCAGACCCTTTTTATGTTAGACCGTTTATAGTTGATTATGATGTGATTGACAGATGACATGATGTG
>JZKD02S0510747.1:394477-417154 GCA_000966675.3 Picea glauca
CGAAACGAGTTACACCAAATGGCTTGGGTTATTTAGACAACCCCAGACCGGACTCGTTCTTCTAGTTGATGGGCGATCATTTTTGCCTATAATCAGGATCTCTATATGACAATATTTTCTTAGGCACACCATGTTGGCTTCCTTGTGACTCATTTTCATGATAATAAATGTGTAGCCTTTGTAATTGTTTCCACCATTTCCATGATGGAATCATGTTGCATTTATATTCTTGGTAGCTTGGTAATAAATTATATTTTAACTACTTTCCATTTCTATTCAAGAATAGGAAATGGCTATAATGATCATACTGGATGCTTTTGTTTAGTCTTCACCTTTTGAAATTCCATGCACCTGGATAAGTTAATCATCTAGATCATTATTCATTATATGCTAGAGATAATATCTTCTTACTACTGCAATTTTCCTATGGTTCCCAGGGGATGAACAACATATAGTACATTGTGCATTTCCTTTAACACTATATTTCTCAATTCCTGAGTGTTAGGTACATAAACGTTTGATGGATATATTTCACACCCACACCTGCCTATTAGTTATTTTTCCTAAGTTTACTATCCTAAGTTGAGGGCGCCATTCATAGATGAGAATATTCCCTCCCATATGAGAGTAATCTCTCTTAAAATAAAGGCATCACTCCTCTTCAGTCATCATTAAGTAGTATTCCAATTAGACTAGTGAAGTTGAGTCATGCATGGAAACCTTGGTGTTATCACCAAGTGTTACATGTTCACATTGGGATCATTTCTAATGAAGGTGCACTTACCTTATGATCATAACCAAGACATTTCTACCATGTGTGTGCATGATATTCTCTCCACTTCACTTGTATTCACTAGTTAACTAATGGCTACATGGTCGGTTAACTAGGACTAGGTGGTATTTCACTTCAACTTTTGTTGGTGAGTGTCCAAATATCTCTAGATCACTAATATGGTGCATGTAATATCCCGAGACTGAGCCCCAGTTGTAATTGGGAATGTAAATATGTTTTGTAGGATAGTGAGCCAAGTGATTATAAGCTAGGAGGCTTATGTGATTATTAGGCCGGAGAGCCTAGAAGCTAAAGGCCAATGTGCCTATTTTTGTATATGTAAATACTCATATCATTAATATAAATACATCACTGCATGTAGACCAAGCATGATAAAAGAGAATGGGGGACTAAGATCCAATAGGTAGGGAAAGGGAAGGGGCTAAGAGGCTAGGAAAAAGGGCTAACCTTGAGGGCTTATCTCTAAGGGAATATTATAATATATTTTCTAAAAGAATAATGTTTTGGAAATAACTCATGTTATCCTAAGTTCCTTTGGGAAAAAGAACGAACTCCAAGTGGAGAGTAACGAGATCCAAGAGAGCCATTTGTCAATCTTGATGCATGTAGTTATATGTGGGGAAATCCGTTCAGTTTTGGGGGTTTCTATTCCATTCTTGCCATGCTTCACATGCAATCACGCATGCACATAGGGAGCCATTACCTCCATTGTTTAGCTTTGATCATGGACACACCTTTGGAACCTGCACACATTTTGAGATATCCCATAATTTTCTTATGAAGCACAATGCATTGTACTTTTCCTGAACCAGAACCGTTCCTTAACGATTGGTTGTTGCTGCCAATGTTTTTCCTTGGCTGAGCATGGATTTCTCATCCATATTCTATGTCCTTACTCATTTTCGGTTGGTGCCTTAATGTGAGGCTATTGCTGGTTGACTAGGAGTGGGAGTGAAGAGGCATTTTTTTAGGTCCCTGGATTGAAGAAGTAGGTTGTCAAGCCTATGAGAAACTCTCTCCAGGTGAGAGAGTTTGCTCGAAAAGAAGAAGGAGGTTTTCTGGCCTATGAGAAACTCTCTCCAGGTGAGAGAGGTTGTTGGGGAAGTGATTTTCCTAGAGGGAGATCACCTGCATCTATATTGCTATGAGAATTCATGTCTAGCCTATTGTTGATGTCGTCGAAGGGAAGTGGGGCAACCAAAGTATTGTTGAGTAGAGAAGGGGCACACTTCTTGGGGTGGGACAAGAATGTGGGGAATGAGAGGTTGTAGCCTGTTAGTGTGTGTTGGCTCCTAGGATAAAATCCTTCATGTTGATTGTGCAACTTCATGTTGTCTGATCCAAGCATAGGAATCCCTTTAACCATGTGGAGTTTAGTCCCAGCTTGGGGGTGACCCACTACTAAGACTGATTATCAATGTGATCTAAGGATGGGAGGTTCATGGAAGGTCTGCATGAAGTTGGTGGTCATCTATAAAAAGATAAGTACCATTTATATGTTCATTTACATGTGTATTTGTACACATTTTATATTGAGGAGTATTGCCTATATATGTTGTATATGTAGGTTTATTGTTATTCCTCATTAATTTGTGTATTCACAGAATGTAATTGTCTGTTAAACTTTGTATGTATGATGTTCCAAAAGAGTTCTATGGGGCATAGACCAATAGGTCTATGGCTGGGTATGCTACAAAATTAATATCAGAACTTAGAAAAAGTGGTTCTATGACGTAGTGTAGCCTAGCCTAGGTGGGCGAGGGTGTTACAATATGGTATTAGAGCTCCAAATTTCAACATTGAGCCTAGATGGGCTATATAAGTGGAAATTGAAGAAAAATTTCAAAATGAATTGTTGTCGAAATGGACAAAATCTGAATTTCAAAGAATTCACGAGTGCTAGGAGGGCGCCGAGGGAACACCTTGACTGTGTTCAGAAGCTCTGGAAGTTTAGCGTTTCAATAAATTCAATAGAGGAAGGAAACCACAATAACTGTGGTTATGGGCCACAAAACTAAATTTGAGCTGTTGGATATGTTTGGGAGAAGGCAAACCCTTCACAATAATCAGGTATGGAAAAAGGAGCATGGTGGTTAATCATTGAAGTCTCGAAGTCTGGAACCAATCCAAACCATACATTATGAAATACATGGGTCCACAGATCAACCTATTCAAAATTTTAGCATTCGAGAGTTTGGGGGTTGGGTTCAGTTCAACAACGAAAATCTCTAAATCTAGGAGCTTCAAATCCTCGGAGCGTCAAAGTATCAAAGTCCCAAAGCTCCAGGAAACAATTATTCGGAAATTTGGCATTCGAGAGTTATAGTGTGTGCTGGAGTGGGATCTCCTAAAGCCTAAAGTGCTGAAGTTTCAGAGTGCCAATGTGATGTGGAAGGATGACATCACCTAAGGTGGTGTGGACCTACCCTAATCCTACCATGTATCATCTTGTTTTGTACCTTTGACAGTTCTTTTGTACCAATTGTGGCCTAACAAGTGTTGCTCATCGGTGGGGCCACATGTCAACACCTAATTGATTGTCAACATAACTAAGTAAACCTGGAAAGTTTGAAGTTTGGGTGTTTTTATGTGCTCCAATGTGTGATTCGCAGAAGTCACGAAGCACCAAAGTGATGCAGTGGGATGACGTCACCTGGAGTGACATGTACCGGATCGGTAATTCAACATTTAGGAGAGTTGTTGTGTTTTCCTGTGAATTTCTCCAAAGCGTGAAGCTCCGGAGCATTGAAGTAATAAATATTCAGAGAGCGATGATTCAGAAGTTTTCCAATTCGACATTCAAGTGTTATAAAGTTAGATGGTGTTAAATCCTTTGAAGCCCGGAGTTACGAAGTCCCGAACCACTGCATGTGATGCAACATAATGACATCACCTAGGGTGATGTGGACTCACTTTTCACATACCATGTGTCAACCTGATTCATTTTTTTCACATTCCATTCATACTTGTTATAAAATGACATGTGTCATCCATCAGATTGAGCTACATGTCCTCTCCTTAATTTTTCCATGTAGCACCCCCGTGGTGCATGGATACTGGCGAGACTTCGGGATTTCACCAATTCAGGGAAAACATGATAAGACAAAGGTAACAATTTTGTAGCATGAAGCTCTGAATAACTTCATCGGTTTGAAGTTTAGAGGAAATAATCGATGCTATAGTTAGAAGCCCCAAAGCTCTGAAGAAGTACCCTCCAGTAGTTCGCCACTTCGACACTGGGAGGAAATAATGGATGGTGAAGGAGAAACCTCTTAAACCTGAATTTCCAGATCCCCAAAGTCCCTAAGCTCCAGATAAGCACCTATTAGTTAGATATTGGTCATAGCCCATGGTCACATGCGATTGGGGGCCAAAGAAAAAGAGCTAGTGCGCTAAAATTATTTGTTTTTAAGGAAAAAAAAGGGGTTTAGAAAGGGAGCCCATGGGGTTTTGATTTGTTTGAACCTACACCTAAACAAGTAATAAGGCTGGTGAACCTTGGGATAGGATCCAACAAGTGTCCAAGAGCCAATTTGGTTTTGAGAAAGAAGAACGATTATACAAATATTACATCACAAAAAAGACAATTTTCAATTGTACATAACTTTTTGCTCAGGACCTTGAATTGAGCAAGGAAGCAATCATTGGAAAGGTCTTGGAAAGATGATTCTAGGTATTAAAACACAATTAAATATTGAGCAGCTTATATCACAGGAAGTCAGAAATAATTTTTTTGGTGACCATAAAAGGAAAATTGTGCATATATTACCAAAATGGTATATTATGGTTCTAGCTAACAAAATTTGTTGTATGCCTATTTTCAGATGTAATGATTACATTTAAAACAAAAAACGTGTTAGATATTTATACAGATAGAAGAAAGATAGACAAAGACAGTCCTTCATGTTACATTTGATATCTTTAAGAATTTATTGGATCAGATGTTGGGTTCAATAAGCAACTTGGAAAACCTTAATGAAGTTCTTGTTCGGGGAAGACATTCTAGGTGACATTTTTTGCACATCAAATGTGAATGGTAGGTGGGGAAATCCATATGAAATTCATGATAATTCATGAACCATAGGTTCATATGGAGATGAAAATCATGGGATTAAGGAAGGTTTTATGGAATACAAAAGAGTTTGGACCTGATATCAAGAAGGAACAAAGGAACTTGAGGACATAATGTTACGTCAAGAATATTCCACAAGAGGATTGAAGCTCAGGACTAAATAATGTTAATATAAATAAGTACATAGTGGGAATACATATTCCATATAGATTGGTATATTAGGATGTTGGTATTCTGATAAAGAAACATAGACTATATATTTGGAGATAAGATGTAACATCTCCAAAGATCAGTCCTACAATTTGGATATAGCACCTCCATTACTGTTAATCAGAGTGTGCAGTGGAAGCATGGTATGAAGGGAATCATTATGACATGATATAATTTTAATATGCATGCCATAGTGAAACCATATGGGTCAAGACAGAAGAAAGTAATAATTCTTCAAGTAAATCCAAGTGCTAATATAATTAGCCAAGAAAAGGCTAAATCAATTGCTTCAAGAAAGAAATTGGTGTTAAATATCCAAGGTTACTCAGAGAACATGAGTGGAAATATAATTGGGTCATATAGGAGTTGTCTCAGAGGGATCCAAGTAATAAGAGAATGTTGGAAATTAATATCAAGATAATATGTGGTTGCAAATATGCAAAGTAGAAAAAGAAAGATTCATGGATGGAGTCAAGTCCTTGAACATCTTAAGATAATGGAAGAAGAGATCATGAGGTAGATATAAAGCTAATAGGAATGCATGACAACACTCCAGGAGGGACATCAAGAATATAAGAGGATTTTTTATGCATTGCAAAGGTGTTGAAGGAATTTCCACAATAGTATGGAGATATCAAGTCAAGAATAACTTAAAAGTGAAATGAATATCTTAAGAGAAATCAATAACGAACCATGAAAAATAAAATGGTTCTATGCATGGTTTTGAATGCAAAAAGAGATGGTTCCTGACAAGAATACATATCAAGTGACATATGCCCAAGAGTGACATTCCCAGGGGGTGGAAGTATCACTTGAAATTACGATGGTAAATTAAAAGCAATATTATGTATTTTTAATTAATTCTATGCACCTAGTGAAGGAGGCATATGTGAATCCTTACAGTGTGCTATAGATTGGCTATGCAAGTCAATTTTGAGTCTAATTGGAAAAGAGAATATAAGGGTACAAGAAAAATAAGGGGCTGAAGTAGTTCCATCCAAAAAGTAACTAGATGTTGAAGACCCAAAGTCTATAAGACAACATGTTTGTAATCGTAATTCGTCCAAGTATGAATTGGATTAGTTGGATCCAGGAAATAAATGAATTATGAAGGTTAATATCAACATTAGTGTTTGGATGAAAATGCAAAGGTATCCAAGAGTGATTTGGCTAGAAAGTGCTCAAGACAAAAATAAGCATGTACATTGATTACAGTGAGAGCACAAGAAGATTCGAGAATATGGGAAGAATTGAAGACTTCTGGGATCATCAAAGAAAAGTGATACATGAAGAAAGAGGTTGTGGCGATTAATGTAGCATCAATTATGTTATGGCTTGTTGGACACCCATACACATAAAGGGAGAATTATTGCATGTTTGCAAGTGTTGTCGATGATGTTGCTACATTTGGAAGGAAGCAACAAAAATATGGAATGTTGATTATAAGAATGATAAAGAGGCACGAGAGATTCTACTGTCATCAACTAATCATGTAACATCAAATTTATTTAATGGAAACTATGCAGGTAAGTATTTCTTTGGAAATTATGTTGAATAATTGTCGAAGGGGAATTTAGGTGAGAATTTCCCTAGACATAATTTTATATTACACAATATGGTATTATTTAAATGCATTAACATGAATAAGATACCACTAGGTCTGGTAAAGGCTAGAGGCATGTTATAGTTATCAGATATTCTTAGCTTTTAAATGCACACACTGACATAGTATCATGTCTTGTTAATTTTGTTACGAGGTAATAACCAAAGAAATAAAAGATAAGAACCTGTTATATGAATGGATGCTAGGAAAGCTAGTCATGTATGAGACTAGGACATGGCTGGATATGGAAAAGTATGGATATACAAAGGTTACATACCACACAAATAACCAATTATCTTCCTACCTTTAAATAAAACATGGTCTGCAACCTTTTTTCTAACACTAATGCACACCACAAAATTATATTCTTGGTGTAGTGTTCGAGTCGAAAAGGAAGGCATCCAAATAATTGAGAAGACAATGGGAAGTGTGTGGAGAATGTGTCAAGACATTGGCCATATTTCCAATTCAGGGATGGTGAGATACATGACTAAGATAAAGATCATTCTTAAAATCAATGCAAAGGTGCATTGAATAGATATTCATTGAGAGTTGCACTCATGCCTAGTAAGTGGCATAGTTGCACTCATACATGATAGAATTATATACTTAAATGCATTTGATGGATTTGTTTTGTGAGTGCATGCATATATATTATTGCATGGAAATAATTATACTAACAACTGAAATGTTTCTAACTCATGGAGTTGAGAACATTTCAGGGGCTGTTATACATTGCAACAAGAAAGTTGCAAGTCAAGTAGTCACATGAGCATTGACTACAAGAATTTTTCTTTTCAGAAAAAGAGGTAATGAACTTACTGATATTAATTATGAACATGTATCTGTATGCATAGAATGATAATTCATTCTATCTAATAATTTTTTTTGTAGTTGGGATTGAATTGTTAGTTATAGAAAATTCTAAGAACACTTCATAAGGTTTTTTTTACATATTTCAATGAGAGTATAATGTACATGAAATATTGATGACTTGTTGGATGAATTAAAGATAGAAGCATTGTAGGAAAAATGTTATTCAACATGGTGCTTGCTGAAATCTAGAAGGAAAACTGCATCCTATTATTGCAACAACAATGAAAAATTATGAAACTGAATTTCATATTTTGGGGAAAAGTTGAATTACTTATGAAATAAGTTTGAGTTCTAAATGAATTATTTTATGTTATCTCATGATAACTGCATGTGTGTGACACATATGAGATAATATTGATTAAAGTTGGAATGCTGGGAAAGAACAACTATTGTTGAGGACACTAAATCCCCATAATTGTAGAACCTTGGCGAGGTTCTAGTAATGGGTTAGCGATATCCTTGTGTGTGAAATCCTTGGCAAGATGGATCGTTGAAGGACTAGACAATAATGAAAGGATGCTTGAGCCTGGAAGTGTGAGTGAAACAAGGAAGAGGCAACTCAAGGATTCTTATGGCATGGTAGCTTCCATAAGGAGGGTGTGTCAAATGGAACATTGAATTGAATTATTTCTGGAAGAATATCTATGGAATAGAGAAATTGACTTCTAGCTGTAGTATGAATACCAGAATTGCTACTGGAAAGTATAACACCAGATGGATAACAAGCTTCCAATAGATAAAGCTTGGAGCTTTTTGAAGAATTTGTATTGTACATGTATAAAAAAGTTGCATTGAGGATAGTGCAAAAATAAGGGGAGGGGATTGTAATATCCCAAGACTGATCCCCAGTTGTAATTGGGAATGTAAATATGTTTTCTAGGCTGGTAAGCCAAGTGATTATAAACTAGGAGATTATGTGATGATTAGGCCAGAGATCCTAGATGATAAAGGCCAATGAGCCTATTTTTGTATATGTAAATACTCAAATCATTAATATAAATACATCGTTGCATGTAGACCGAACATGATAAAAGAGAACGGGGGACTAAGCTCCACTAGGTAGGGAAAGGGAAGGGGTTAAGAGGCTAGGAAAAAGGGTTAATATTGAGGGCTTATCTCTAAGGGAATATTATAATATATTTATTAAAAGACTAAAGTTTGGGAAATAACTCATGTTATCCTAAGTTCCTTTGGGAAAAGGAACGAACTCCAAGTGGAGAGGAATGAGCTCCAAGAGAGCCATGTGTCAATATTGGTGCACACAATTATATGTGTGGAAATTAGTTCATTTTGGGGGGGTTCTCTTACATTCTTTTCATGCTTCCTATACACTCATGCATGCACGCAAGGAGCCATTACCTCCATTGTTGACCTCTGATCATGGACGCACCTCTAAAACCTACAAAATTTTTGAGATATCTCGTACTTTTCCTGTGAAGCACAATTCATTGTACTTTTCCTGAACTCATACCGTGCCTTAATAATTGGTTGTTTCTGCCAATGCAGTTCCTTGGTTGAGCATGGCTTGCTGCCATCTTCTGTTTCCTTAACCATTTTTGGTTGTTGCCTTCACCTGAGCTTGTTGTTAGTTGACTAGGAATGGGAGTGAAGAGGTGGGTTTTTAGCCCCGTGGATTAAAGAAGCAGGTTTTCAAGCATGTGATCAACTCTATCTAGGTGAGAGAGTTTGCTGAGAAAGAATAAGAAGGTTGTCAGGCATGTTAGAAACTCTCTCCATGTGAGAGAGGTTGATGGGGAAGTGATTTTCCTAGAGGGAGATCAACTACAACTATAATGCTCTGAGAATTCTTGTTCAACCTATTGTTGAAGCCTTGGAAGGGATGTGCGGCATTCGAAGGACTATTGAGTAGAGAAGGGGAACACTTCCTGGGGTGGGACATGCATGTGGGGAATGAGAGGCTATAGGGTGTTAGTGCGGCTTGGATCCTAGGATGAAATCCTTCCTGTTGACTGTGCAAATTCCTGTTGTATTAGCCTAGCCTAGGAATCCCTTTAACCGGGTGGAGTTTAGTCCCAAATCAGGGGTGACCCACTGTTGAGAGTGATGAGAAACGTGGCCTAAGTATAGGAGGTTCGTGGAAGTTTTGCACACAATTGGTGCTCATCTATAAAAATATAAGTACCATTTATATGTTCATTTACATGCTATGTATTTGTACATGTTTTATATTGAGGAATATTGCTTGTATATGATGTATGTGTAGGCTTACTTTTATTCTGCATTAATTTGTGTATTCACAAAATTTAATTGTGTGTTAATATTTATATGTATGATGTTCCACAAGAGTTTTGTGGGGGATATCCCAACAGGTCTATGGCTGGGCATGCTACAAAATTAGTATTAGAACTTAGAAAGAGTGGTTCTATAAGATAGCAAAATCCGACCTAGGTGGTTGGGGGTGTTACAATGCATTACTTCAACCATCTAGAGTATATCATGTGTATTATTATTTTTTTACATTGACTCAATACAATTCATTATTATTTCTCTCATTATTCTCTCTCTCTCTCTCTCTTGCAATCTTTGTGTGAATTTCTACTATCTACCTTCTCTATGCAGGTTTCACTGAAACTTCACATGACATTAGAGCCCACATATTTATAGGATCAAGGTGCACAAGAACTCAATTGTAGGTACAAGTAGATTGTAGAATTTAGAAAGACTGGATTTTTCCTCATCAACTCTTCTTACTCCACCCAACTATTTTGAGTGGAAGCTAAAAATATTACTTCATCTTAGAGGTATATTCTTGTACCGAGTAATCATGGATATAGATATAGAACCAACATCAATAATTGAGAAATCCAAATACTTCAACCACATGGAAGAGGCCTTTGGTATCATTTGCATGCCAATATATCTTGAGATATTATTTCATATTGAATATTATTGTACTCCAAACAATATTTGGACCACTATGGAAGGCCTCTTTGGAAAACACGAATATATGAGAGGTCACATGCTCAAGATTAAGTTGAATTCATTAGATCTGAGAATCTTTGATAATATCTAGAACTTCTTCATGATTTTCAAGTCTCTTCTTCTTTAGCTAAAGTGATATGATGTTGACAAATATACATAAGAAAAAAATATGATCCTTTCCATTTTGTCAAAACTTGGTCTGAAGTATGCAATGGTTGTCTCAAAATTCCATACAACGAGGTTAACATTGAGAGAAACTAAGGAAATTCCATCATTGGATCTATTCATTGAGTCCCTAACACATGATAAAGACAATATGATTAATTGGGATAAATAAAGAGCTCCAAAGAACATGCACTTGTTTTTCATTAGAGCAACAAATCCAATTTGAAGAACAAACAAAAATGAAAAGAGAATAAATATCTCGATCAAAGAAAGGACTCCAATTTCAAAGGTGGAAAGGGAAAGTAAGGAAAGAAAAAGTGTGGTTATTGCAATTGAATCTACCACCCTGAATCATCATGAATGAAGAAAACAATAGACCTCATCACGCATAAACTTCAGCAGAACAAATTGGTCATGAGTCTTATTGGCCTTCCAAGAAGGTGAGGGCCCGAATTAGGCTTACTCTGTTTTGGAATATCACTTCCGACTAGTATGTGGGCCTGGATGCCGCTCTAAATATTTTCAATTATGAATTTGAGAACAAATTGTTCTCAGATGAATTTTAATCTAAGCTTAAACAAACTATCTATGATTAATGTAAATTATTCTACGTTAATGTTATTATATCCTATCATGATCAAGACAAAAGATAACAATATGAGTATAGTAATATATGGTATTATTAATGATAGAAATAGTTCATATCTTTCAATAACATATTAATATAATAATGCTACAGGTAACATCACAAATAGTTGCAGATTTAACTGAAAACATCATCATTTCACTCACATGGAAATTATGAAAACATAAACATATTATATATTTATGTAGAAGTAGTTCATGTAAACAAACATTCAAGGAAACTTAAATAACAAATTTTTCCATAGAATAATCTCATACACATTCATCAATATTCATAATCCCCAAAAATGGCCCTTGCTCTTTATTCATATAGAGGTAATAGTACCATCTCTCAAGTACAATGAGAAAAAGTCTCATTTTCATATGTTAAGATCTCTTTTATAAAGAATAAGAGAGGATCTTCATTTCTAGTGATTGATCACTTCCTATTATTGACTCTTCAAATTACAGTTTTGTTTTAGATCAAATTACAAATGTTCCATGTTCATACATGAAATGAAATATAAAACTATTGAATTGATTTCTTGGATGCCTTTTCTTCCATATAGGTGGCCCATAATTCATAATTATTGTGGACATCTTCTAGTCTATTCAATTTCATATTTTCTAATTGTAACTCCTCATCACAAAAATTCATGATAACTTCTCTTTTAATTTCCATTTCAATCTTTTTCACATAGTCTTGGGTTGAAGTAGTTAGTTTAATTGTACCAACTAAATACTTGTGCAAGATATCTCTATCTACCTTCTTGATATGACTTATTTCTTATTTTCTTGCATCACTATTATATGTTACATCTTTGAGTTTTATCTCACCAGGTCCTGCCTCCTCAAACCATGACATGGTCTCCATTACAAAATATTCCAATATCTTGTCAACATATATTGAAATTATGATACGAGCTTTGGTATTCCTTTCTTGAGATTCTTTAACTTCATCAAATATTTCTTTACAAGAATCAAATAGAATTTGATTTTTCATTTTATGTTTTTCATTGTATATAGCCATAGTCTCAACTGTTGGAGTATGCATTTCTTGTTAGTCTGCCACTTTTTCAAATGCATGTTGAGCCTCTTTATATTTTCTCTTATGTTCATCTACTTGTTATTGTAGCATAACCAAATCATCATAATGATTTTTTACATTACCTAATGTATGGAAAACCTGTGATTGTATTTTCCTTAAGTCTTCATTTACCTTCATTGCCTCTTCTTGTATAATATTCATAACAGTCACCTCCTAGTTGTTCTCCTCCAAGGTGACCTTCATAAACAATATTTTGTCTTCCATTTCCAAGATATCCTATTTATATTTTATTGAAATGCTAACTTGTTCATGGTACTATGTTTTTAGTTTTGTTATTTCTTATGAATTCATGTTCTTGAGATCATCAATTTATATACTGTGGAAGTACAGACTTTCACTTTTATTTCTCGTCTAATATCCATCTTTATTTGGCACTTATATTTCCTCGGCTACTCTTCTAATAAGGATATCTGAAGTTTACACTATTCTATGGAAACACTCAAGTAACCAACTGTATTAAAATTATCCTATGAAACATTGTGTAGGCCAAAGTTGTCTCTATTGCATTTTATTTTGGGTCACTCCCTAAAGGCCATGCGATGGAACTTTCTTTTGGCTCCGAATATATGAATTCTTCTACTATCCTTGAACTTTTGTTTGACCTGGTAGCTATTCTCCCTTTCATTTTTCTATAGAAGCATGTTCCTACATCTACCACAGTGTCTTCAAACACTATGGCATATGTAATGGAACTATTCAAACCAATTGGTAGAATGTTCAATGGAGTTCTAGTGTCTATAGGAGTACCTGGCACATGAAATTTTTGAAATGAATTTAGGGGGAACCTTTTTCCTATTCTTCCTTCAACTTATTTGCAACAACTATTTCTTCCTCTTTCTTCTTGGCTTCCTCTACTTTATTCATTTATATTTCCTCTCTCTTCGCTTTCTCTCTCTATGATTTTTATTTCTCTACTTTCTTTGTTTCCCTTTTATTCTTAGCTTCCTTTATTGTTGTTGTCTTCTTTTGTTCCTATTAATAAAGGTATTATTCTAGTGTTGTGGTTTCATATTTCGCTGTCATTCTCTACAATATTTCTAATTTCAGCTATTATAATAGATGTGGTACATTACAAGTGGTATCAGAGAACTTTCCTTGGAAAAACATTGTGGGTTAACTTTTTCTTTTAGGTTAGAGATGTATTCTGGCATCTTAAATCTACATATATATTTCATTCAACGCATAAATCCATGTTCGGGGAAGAATACATGCAGGAACTACATGTGGTACTTAAGTGCAAATTATTTTCCACCCTTTTAACCCATGTTGGTACCCCTTTGAGTGGTAGCGCATTAGACATCACTTGTATACAGATCAACCTAGATATCCTAAAGCCCTCTACCAATAAACCAATTGACAGAGTGAAAATTATAGTGCCACCGAGAAAAACACTTGAGAAGATACTCTCTAGTACTTGGGTAGTCATGTAATACAGCTAAGGGCACGATATAGCCTCCTTAGTCAGTGCCTTGAGATATTGGGCTAAATACTATTGTTGGACACCACACACATATTAGAGAGCTATAATACAAGGAAAACCCTTGTCTGTAGAAACCATAAATACCCTAACCCTTGGGATGGAAACATAAACAAAACATAAAAGATCTATTGTCACCCAACTGTGCCTCCTGCATTTTGGTTGTGAAATTCATACACATTTCTTCCTATTAATCATCTGGTAATTTCATCACTGCAGTATTAATCAGATCGGAGTATAACTCCACAAGAGTTAAAAAAAAAATAAAAATTATCGATCCTCTTGAAACCATTATTTGAGACCTATCTCATTGGATTTCTCTCTTCGCCCTGATCGAAGCCATACCTATCATTTTTCAGCAAAATGTGTTTCCCGTGGAGCCGAACCCTTCCGGACACCCCTATTTGGAATCTATCCCATTGACTTCCTCTCATTGCTTGGATGATAGTGGTACCAATCACTAGTAACCCCTTCCTGCGCGGTCCTATTTTTTCCCCTGTCCCATCCCCATGGCCCACACCTGCAACCAAGATTGGGAACAACATCTCAACGCCTTGGAAAAATGTCATGACCAAACCTGGATTGATATTTCTTCCATTACTTCCATTATTGGTAACCTCAACTCCCGGATTACTCCACTTGAATCACTTCTCACATCCATCACTCAATTGACCTCCACATTTTCAACAATGCTAGGATGCAGTGAACACTTTGACCACCTTGTTTAAGCCCACCCCAGATCCTTTCTCTTCTTCCACACATTATAACCATGAAGGTATTGAATTCTCCTAGTCTATCCCTTTTCATCCCCACCAATTTTGGTGGGAACTGCGTCCCCCTCACATGGAGGTGAAAAAATTTGATGGATTGGATCCCACAAGATGGGTCACTCAAATGGAAAATTCTTTATCCTTGTATGAAATTACTGATGAGTTGGTAAAAATACCGTATTGTGTTCTCCATCTAGATACAAAACATTGGAAATGGTGGCAATGGAGGAACAATGTCCGCCAAGGGTATGTGGCCTAGACACAATTTGTTGTATAACTTTATGAACACTTTGACACTGACACCCACCATTTAGGTCATTTGACAAAGTTGAAACAATATGGCACAATGGAATAATTTATATCTTCTTTTGAGCGATTGGCTTTCCGCATAGAGGGTATGTCAAATTCTTTTTTCTAAGAATTCTTTATCAATGACCTAAAGGATTAGATCTATGTCCATATCCTCATGGTTCGGCCTCAACATTGGTTGGAAGCTACTAAAATAGATATGGAAGGACAACAGGTTGTCTATTCTCAAACTAGAAAACCCTCCTTTATTCTTCTCCCTAAACTAGTCACTCCCACTCCTCCTTCCACTGCATTAAAGATCCAAAAATTGACCTGAGCAGAAATGGTTGAATGCCAACTCAAGGGCCTTTGTTATAATTGTGATGACAAATAGTTTCCTGGGCACAAGTGCAAGGAACAAAATCTTTGTATGGCCATCTCTAAGGATTTTTCTGAAGAAGATGTTGAGGCTCCCCCTGTGGCCAAGTAACCTAAACCAAAAGCAAAAATAAATAAAAAAAAAACTGGAAACAAAAGACTTTTACTAAATGCAAAATTTTCAACAACTTTTCACAAAGAAAGATTTCTTTTTCTTTTCAATTTTTCTAATATTTTATGCAGCAAAAATAAAGAAATTTCACTCGACTACGAGCTAATTATGCTCTAAATGCACTGCAAAAACTTACGAAATAAAGACTTCTCCCTAGCTAACGATGCATAAACACACTCTTTAAACAAAGAAGAAAATGAAAAGAGATTTTATTTTATTTTATTTAAGTGCTAAATAAAGCAACAAAGGCAAAATACCGACAAGCACAAAACCAAGAAAAACAAATTCTGGCTTAAAGCACAGATCGCAAAGAATCAGAGCAAAGACACACAATGAAATAAAGACAACAAAGACTCTTAAGCTTGCCTAAAAACCATAAAGAAAAGTATATTTTTTTTTATATTTTCCGTTCAACTATCAACTGAGAAAAAACAGGTTAAGGGTAAGATGACCTAACCTACTGACTGTTCAACCCTAGACTCAAACACCTGAGAGGAATACTTCTCATCAAAGGATGGGATGACTGTCCCACCCTGAACAAAAAGTAGTCTGTCAAGCATGCTACTGTCACTACAACAACACGTGTGAAAACGCGTGCTGAGTTGAAACAAGACACGTGTACACGCGGGCTGACCTTGTATAGGCCGCGTGTATGTATAACTTCTAAGACAAAGATAGAAATAGGTAGTTCAGACCAGGAAGAGGCCTCTGGTATTGAGAACCAGGGTCCCTTGAAGGCTTGAATGCTCTTTCTAACAGAAAAGAAAAATAATTGCAAGGAATAACAAGACACAAAAAGACAAACTGAGACAAGACCGTGAACCAACAAAACTCAAACAAGATTCTAGAAAACCCCCTGAGAATGTATAATTCTGACAGGGAAGAGGAGGACTGCCTCTTAAATTTCTCTGAACTCCTACACGTTACTGAAACCTCTACAACTAGCGTTCACACGCGGGCTGTAAGAGGTTAGGGCACGGGTACACGCGTGCAGGCCTTATGCAGGCTGCGTGTACCTCTGTATGTCCCGACAACTACCGTGAAGTAGAAGTCAGGGAAAACTGGTATGAAGAACCAGGCTCCCTGTTCGCTCAGACCTTACAGAAAAAGATAGGCAAAGAAATAGAAAATCTAATCTTTTTAATCTACCCAAAAACTCAACTAAATTCGGAAACCCTAAAGAGTATCTTCCCCAGTATGGTCACCAATTCTGTTGTTGGGAAACATACCCTACGAACTATAAAACTAGGGTCGGGCTTGCATGCAGATGTTGACTAAAAATAAATTACTTTTAACCTACAACCCAAGATTAAAACCCCTCTTTCACAGTAACTACATGAAGAGAATCACTAACCTTTTTACCGTCGTTTGATGTAGATCCTCCATTGCGCTTTGACCACTTGCTTGTGCTGCTCCTTCCACAGATAACCTGCAATCAAGACAAATACTAACTACGCATGCATGCTACTTTCCTACTCAAGGGTTAAAAATCAAACACAAATTCATCAAATCATAGATAACTCGTGCATTGGGATGGGAAAAGTATTATTTTTATTAATGAAAATGAATCAACTTACAATCAAAGTCAAGACCGGCCACCGCTCCTTGAACCTGATCCTAGGCTCCTCTTCTTTGTCCTCCAACTGCTTTGCATTAATTCTCCTTTGGCTTGAGGAAAGGCTAAAGGGTTGGGACAATGGATTACAAAAATGGGCAGAGTTTCTTCGCTATAAGTTTCCTCCTCCAAATGGTACCCCTACCCCTTATTTTATAGGCTAGAAGGAGCTAGGGTTTTGGACGAACCCTCAGCCATGCATGGCCGGGAGTTTCAATTAACTGACCCATATCATTTTGTTCCGTCGGAAACTTTCCTCTTTTCGTTCTTTGTTAGGTACACGCGGGCTGTAGTGAGCCAGCCAGTGTTCACACACGTGCAGTAATGGGTTAGGGCACATGGGCCTTGATACAAGAGGATTTTCAAAGAGTTTGTTCAACAGATGTTTTGGGAATGAAGGGATATGAGTTGGCCTGATGCCAGGTAAGCATGTGTGGTGAAATTTAGGGTTATAACACCAGGTCTTTTAAAACCATTAGCCATCCCAAGTCAGCGCTGGGAGGAGGTTTCCATGGATTTCATCATAGGGTTACCAAAGTCTGAAGGAAAGAGTGTCATCATGGTGATTGTTGATATACTGACGAAGTATGCAAACTTTTGTGCACTCTCTCATCCCTTCAAATCTAGTATAGTTGTCACCGCATTCATGGAGACAGTTCAAAAGCTACATGGCAACCCAAATATTGATGTATGTTTCAGAGATCCCATCTTCACTGGACATTTTTGGACATAATTATTTTCTTGTTTGGGTACTCAATTTTCTCATAGATCATCCTATCATCCTTAATCTGATGGAAAAACCGGGATAGTGAACAAATGTTTGGAAGGCTACCTTCGTTGTTTTGTCTCTAATAAACAAACACAACGGTTCAAATGGTCACCCTTGGAAAAATGGTGGTATAACACTTCCTTTCATACTGCAACAAAAATGACACCATTTATGGCACTCTATAGATACCACCCTCCTTCCATAACTTATTCTCTAAAAGAAAAATATAATGTTCAAGTAGTGGAAGATCACATCGAGCATCAACAACAAGTTCTCCAAATCTTAAAGGACAACCTGACCATGGCACATAATCGCATGAAACAACAAGCATATCAACATCATAGTGAAAGAAGTTTTGAAGTAGGGGATTGGGTGTTTTTAAGACTACAACCATATAAACATATGTCCCTCAAGCAAGCCAAAAAGGATAATAAATTATCACCAAAGTACTATGGACCTTATAAGGTGTTGTGAAATATTGGTACTATGGCATACAAATTGGAGTTGCCTGCATCTTCATGAGTACACCCAGTTTTCCATGTTTCATGCTTAAAGAAGGTTGTAGGTGACAAGATCCCAGTTCAAACTATATTTCCAGAACTTGACGAGGAAGGAAAAATCATTTTGGATCCTGAAGCCATCACTAACACAAGAGTTCACCAGCTGAGGAATATATCCATTTCAGAGTATCTCATTAAATGGAGGAAACTACCAGCTGAACATTCCACTTGGGAATATGAGTCTTTTATACAAAAGCATCCAGAGTTACTCAAGCGTTTGGGACAACACTTGTCTCAAGGGAAGGGGCATGTTAAGCTATAATATTGTCTCATTACCCCTTAATTGGGGCATATTACATTAGTAATGTTATTTTATTTATGTCGGCTTTATTTGATTAGTTGTAATTATACCTCCTAGTCTCCTATATTTACCAAGGATAAATTTTCATTTGGAATCATCTTGGAATTGTACATTTATGTGGGCATAACGAGGTTTCCCCCTCGAAGAGGCTTATTATCTGAATTTCTTTCTTTCTCAAGGAGTTGAGTACTTATTCTAGGGTTTTTCTATGCTATATTGATATTTGGTTCTTAACAACGTGCCAAAAAGTTCTTACTGCAATTTTTGTAAATCAATGGGTTAGGATGACAAGGACTATAGAACATTGGAATTGATGAGAGAGAGAAATTCAAACACCTAGAGGGTGCAAGCATAGATGATGACAGGGAAAGTTTCACCACATTTCAATAATGTGCAACCACAATTCAATCTTGTGCAGCCACAGTATAATAACATGCAGTATAAATAAATACCCTAGTATAATGCACTGCACAAAGATAGAGGTGGATTCATAGGTGGAGGACGAGGTAGAGGAGGATTTGGATGAGGCAGAGGGCCAATAGTCTACCATAATTGTGAAAAACAAGGAGACTATGGAAGAGATTGTCAACTTCCACCTGCAACATGTATGTATTTTCATGCAGCAGACCATGAGACATAAAGTTGTCTGACATTATTGCGAAAAATACAGGAAAAAAAAACTAGAACAATCAAAACATACAATGGATTTCTGCATAATCCATGGATGATGGGAATAACATCAACATATTTAATCGACGAGGATCCAATATGGGAGTCGATGAAAAGAAACAAGATCCATCTCAACAACAGTGGGTCAAGAAGAACACTGAACCACCAAAGAATTTTGATGCACAGAAAGAAAAGAGACATTTAAAGAGGTAAGAAAAGATATTCTAAAGGATAACATTGATTCTACATAAACCTCACATGAAGTTCATGATCGACCAATGTACGAGATGCCACCTTTAATGGATCACACCAGCAAAGGACAATTTTCAGACCAAGTAATTAAACTAAAGACTTTTTTGCAATATTGTGTCAAGTTATTGAATGATCCATCATCCACTAAGGTCTTACAAAAATTTCTAGAAAGATGCAACACAAAAGTAGAATGGAATTTGGAATAGAAGATAGTAAATCATCTCCATACAAGAAGAAGAACAAGTAGGGAATTCGGGGGATCTGGATTATTTTCGGCACGAAATGAGATCGGAGATATAATAAAGAAATGCATAGAGATATCTCAGATATTCAATAATATAACAGAAATATATCAGAGATGAAACCATAAACACAGATATACAGTAATACACAATTTCTATTAATGAAATAAATGTACAGAGATTGTACAATACAAAGTGAAAGACTCGATAGAATGGTGGCAGCTCATCTTTGAGAAGAGATGTGACGGCTACTTGCATTCACAAGACGATGATTACAATGAGGCTTTGAAGGCCTTTTTACAATAAACAGGAATGCCAAAAGTCTTAGACATCCAAAAAACTAACCCTAGGATATGAATCCCCAAAAGTCATGTGGGCCCCGTTTGGGTAAGTTAGTACATCAACTTCCTGGGGTCGTAACTTTTGCATACGATCTTTGTTTTAGGCGTATGATAGCTTGTTGGAAAGGTATCATGGAGGTGATTCATTTTGGGGGCTCAATGGTGAATTTTTATATCGTTGAGAGCCTTGATCCCGAAAAAAATTCATTTGGGCCCTCAAAATGGCCCCAGAAATTAAAAACTGCTAAAAATAGTAAATTGCCAAATTTGCCAGAAAACTGTTTTGAGCCAGTCGGAAAAGGTGGGTGGCCACCGATATCCACCTGGATCATCGGGTTAAATTCCAACATTGGGGATTTCAATATGGGGGATTTCATACTTGATTTAGGCTCTGAAGTGAATGTCTTACCTAAGAATACATGGCAGTGTATGGAGTAACCCACATTAGGATATTCACATGTCCAATTAAAATTGGAAAATCAACATAGAGTGTTACCGATTGGAATAATTAAAGGTTTGATAGTAGACTTGGATGGAGTGCGCACTGTGGAAATTTTTTTTGAAGTTATAGAAATAGTATATGCCACAACACCCTACCCAACATTACTAGGATTGGACTGGAAATTTGATAACCAGGTTGTGATTAACCTGAAGACATGGAAAATGAACTTTGAATCAGGTGAGTATAGAGTAATTTCACCATTGGACCCCTCATAAGGAGAAAGGTTTATAGAGGCAACATGTTTAGACTTGGAATAAATATATAAGCTATGTAGGACTACTGCATGAGAAGAAGATTATGTTCACCCAACTGTAGATGGGGTACTCACCTAGAGAAGCATTACATCATGTTCCTTAGAATCAAATAAGGGTCTGGAAAAATAACAACAGAGGCTACATGAAATCTCCACAAGGAGGTGTGAAAGAATAGAGTGCACAGTAAGGTAGGTTGGTACAGAGGTAAGGGAACCTCCCACTTTTTATGGTTTGAATGACCTAGAATAATTTTTGACAAACTATGATGAATAAGTCTTGGAAAATTAGAGGTTGTTAGCCCTGTATATTTCACTAAATAAAACACTTTCAAGATGGTGGGGCACACACAAGGAAACGATTCAAGATTGGTATTAGTGTAAATGGTTACTGTGCACTAGATTTGGCGTAGAACATGGGAATAATCCATTGCAGAAATATGATGGGAGAGGAAGACAAACTGAGCACATAGAGAAATGCATAACATAATGGAGGATGACACCACCAGAATAATGGACTCATTACTTTATTCATACATTGGAGGGGATACCAGGGAAATGGTATATAAAATAGGAACTGTGCAGAGGAACCATAGAATGGACAATGTTACAACATAAGTTTTTGATAACTTTCTCATTTGAGCATGAGAGCCCTATGATCAATTCATCCCTGAAGCTAATACAAGGAATGATGTTTTTTGAGGAACCTGAGGTGGAAATCATAATGGAATATCAACAACATAAAAGATAGACAATCAAGGACTTACTCTCATGTTATCATGTCGCAGAAAAAACATTAGAAGAAGATGATCCATGCAACATCCAGATAACAAATATTGAATAATAAAGAGAGGTGGAAGGCCCATATTTAGAATTAGAGGCATTTGATGCACCAATTAATTCAAGAAAGTCAACAATGGGACAAAATAAAACCCCAAAATGGAAATCATTGGAGACTACTAGGCTGATCAAACACTAGAAAGGATAACAAAATTATTGCATGAATACAGTGATCTATTTCCAAAACCTTTACAGAGATTAAAGGAATAGCAAGTGAGCCGGGAGAGATGAAGATAACCCTAAAACTAGATGCTAGACCAACTAGACAGAGAACTTACATGTTGAATCCAGTTTATAAGAAAAAAGTGAAAGCATAACTTGATAGAATGTTAGAAGTTGGTATCATAGAGCCAGTGGAAGAATCTGAATGGATCAATCCCATGGTGGTCCAGGAAATAAACAAGGGGGAATAAGAATTTGTGTATATCTAGGGAAATTGAATGATTCTTGATTACATGACCCTTTCCCTACCCCTTTTATAGACGAGGTTTTAGAGAATTTGGGAGGAGAGGAAGCATATTCTTTCATAGATGGGTTCTCAGGTTATCATCAGATTAAAATATCTCCAAAGGATAGGCATAAGACTACGTTTTCTAGAGAATGGGTATTCGATCAGTATATAGTTATGCCATTTTGACTGAAGAATGCACCAATTATCTTTTCAAGGGTGGTATTATTTTCTTTTAAGGATTTCATACATTAGTTCTTAGAAGTATATTTGGATGAATCGACTGTTTTTAGTCTATTGAAATATCATGTAGAAGTATTAATACTAATGTTGGATAGGTGTAGGCAATGTCATATCTCATTGAACATAAAGAAATGTATTTTCAACACACCTTTTGAGATATTATTAG
>JZKD02S0510747.1:478496-502566 GCA_000966675.3 Picea glauca
GGATACCACCCTCCTTCCATCACTTCTTCTCTAAAAGAAAAATCTAAGGTTCAAGCAGTGGAAGATCACATCGAGAATCAACAACAAGTTTTCCAAATCTTAAAGGACAACCTAATCATGGAACAAAATTGCATGAAACAACAAGAAGATGAACATTGTAGTGAAATATGTTTTGAAGTAGGGGATTGGGTATTTTTAAGACTACAACCATACAAACAAATGTCCCTGAAGCAAGCCAAGAAGGATAATAAATTATTACCAAAGTACTATGGCCCTTATATGGTGTTGCAAAAGATTGGTACTATGGAATACAAATTGGAGCTGCATGCATCTTCATGAGTACACCCAATTTTCCATGTTTCATGCTTAAAGAAGGTTATAGGCGACGAGATCCCAGTTCAAACTATATTTCTAGAACTTGACGAGGAAGGAAAAATCATATTGGATCCTGCAGCCATCACTGACACAAGAATTCACCAGCTGAGGAATAGATCCATTTCAGAGTATCTCATTAAATGGAGGAAACTGTTGGCTAAAGATTCCACTTGGGAAGATGAGTATTTTATACAGAAGCATCCAGAGTTACTCAAGAATTGCATACAACACTTGTCTCAAGGGGAGGGGCATGTTAAGCCCTAATATTGGCTCATCACACCTTAATTGGGGCATATTATATTAGTAATGTTACTTTATTTATGTCGTCTTTAGGCCATTAGTTGTAATTATACCTCCTAGTCTCCTATATGTACCAAGGAGACATTTTCATTTTAAATCATCTTGTACTTGAACATTTAAGTGGGGTTAAAGGAGGTTTCCCCCTCAAAGAGGTTTTTCCTTGCTATATTTATATTTGGTTCTTAACAACGAGGAAGGAAAAATCATATTGGAGTCTGAAGCCACCACTGACACAAGATTTCACCAGTTGAGGAATAGATCCATCTTAGAGTATCAAATTAAATGGAGGAAACTATCGGCTGAAGATTCCACTTGGGAAGATGATTATTTTATATAAAATCATCCGGAGTTACTCAAGCATTGCAGACAACACTTATCTCAAGGGGAGGGGCATGTTAAGCCCTAATATTGGCTCATTACCCCTTAATTGGGGCATATTACATTAGTAATGCTATTTTATTTATGTCGGCTTTATTCCATTAGTTGTAATTATAACTCCTAGTCTCCTATATATACCAAGGTGACATTTTCATTTGGAATCATCTTGGAATTGTACATTTATGTGGGCATAAGGAGGTTGCCCTCTTGAAGAGGCTTATTATCTGAATTTCTCTCTTTTTCAAGGCGTTGAGTACTTATTTTGAGGTTCTTCTATGCTATATTAATATTTGGTTCTTAACAAAACAAGACTTTTGTATAGTGTACTATAGAATAAGTTAGGAAAACAAAATTAAAAAAAGACATAAAAGAAGAAAAAGAAGAAAAATAAAAAAGATGAGGAAGTTGGTTGAATGGCAGAAAAATGGAAAAAGTAGCACGCAACAGACCATCGAATAATATTGATAGAACAAAAAATACAGTGTGCTGAGGAAGACTCACAACATAATTTTACAACGCACCGGAAAAGGGGACAATGGTTGGAAAAGTAGAAAAATGGTCATCGAAAACAAAAGGAGAGAACCAAGAATTTATAAAATTTAAGGAAGCGTACTGACGAAGCTTTAGAACATTTATGGTAATAAAGGAAGAATCTCAAAGAATATTTATGACAATTATGAGAGCCATTATATAACCAAAAAACATGCCACACAACCCTCGTTGTGAATTTGAGAATACACAGAGCTAAGGAGCACAATAACAAGCGTCGAACAAGTGATTTCGAAGACATTCACAGGATAATTTTAGCAGTAGTAGGAACATTTGTGTAGGATGGCACCACCAAAAGTCGATGCACCAAGAAAAGTGGCAAGAAAAACCCAAAGAAACACCAGGTCACCACAAGAACCCCCATGGGAATAACAAGTTCATCAACAACTAGAGGGAGTGGTTGATGTTGAAAAAATTCCTTCACCGTAGAATGAACCAATGAGTGCCACAATGGTGGAAGGGGAGGAGAAATCTCCTATGATAGTGAGGATGAATATTTATCCATAGAGTTGTGCGAGGGAACAAAATCCTTCTATGTCAGAGACCCCAAGGCAAGAACCCAACATCGAGGTATCCCCCTAGAGTAATGGTGTATATACCGAGAGAGAAGTATCTAAGGGTCTAGGGTCATAAGAAATGGGATGGTACGCACAACATGAAGAGGTCCAAATTGAGGATAAAGAAGGAAAACCAGACTCTAGCGCGAAAGAAGGGGAAGAAGAGGCTGGGACATCCAACATACCACCAAAGAGGAAAGGGAAAAAAAATATTTATAGATCCCTGTGCAAGCATCCTGAGGTATCCATAGTCTTACCATGAATTCCAGAGGGGGTGCATGCCGCTCCTGAATTATTGGGCTATGTTGACAAACTGAGATATGAATACCATGGTGCCTCTTACATTGAAACGTTCCCATAATTTGTGCAACGGGTTTACATGGAAAGACTGGGCACAGGGCCAGCAAGAGATCCAGTGTTGTATTCAAAACATTGGATAGCAGGACTATTCAACATAAGGATAAAGAATTTTCTTGAGATTACCCACTTTGGCAGGGGGAAAGATGTCAACAATTGCATCAAGAAGTTACTCGTAGTTCTCCATGGGGGATTTTCTTTGGATGGACAGGATGGGTTCCATCGATGTGGAGTTAATTTGTGCAGATGGTGAGAAGCTCACATAGTACATGGAAAATAAAAAAAAGGAGAAGGTTCTCATGGAGGAAATGAAAAATACCTATGGGAAAGAAGTATGGTCGCACAACATAATTATTAAGAGGATTAGTGACACAACCACCAGTATAGAAACCAAATTAATGGCATGTAAACTCCTTCAAAAATGTCGCAATGAGGAGGTCCTCAGAGGAGTCATAGCAGCAACAACATAGTGCACAAAAGGAACCATGCTAATATGGGATCCTTATTTGTTGAATCTCTTCCTGGATGACTACAAAGACGTGCAGGACTTGGGGATTGAATTCCACTACTCATGGTTGATAGTGATGATATTGTTTATAGGATCAAGGGAACCTACTTATTCTCACTTCTTTGACAGAGTGGGAAAATTTCGTGCAACAGAGTATACGTCCTAAGGGAGAAGTTTATACCCTAAATGGAGAAGTGCCAATTCCATAACCTTTATTAGGTACCTAAATGACATGAAATAAAATATAACCAATAGCTGGAGGATAAATCTGGAGGTGGTCGCGCAGTACTAGGGGATAGCCAGGTTCAAGGCCACAAGACACAATATATGGATCCAGGAACAGGGAGATCCAGAGGAAGAGTGGCTACAACTTCGCTACTACGTTAATGCGGAAGAGGTAGAGTGGTATATTAAGGACTGGGAAGATGACTTGAAAGTCTGTTGATAGGAAAATTTGACATGCCATCAACTGGAAGAATAGGTCTATTCTGGGGTTGTCTAAATAACCTAAGTCATTTGATGTAACCTATTATGATGGGTTTAATGGCTCCGTTAGCCAATATAGGGTACGAAAATAAAATAGATAAACTAACTAATACTAAAACTATAATAACCTATGAACTTCAATCTAATTACTTACAAACATATTAAACATAAAAGAAAACATGAATACATCTCTTATACACAGAATTTATAGGTTGCAAGTTTTAATGAAAGATTTTCAAAATCAATGTATAAGTAATTGTTTTTAGAAGCAGATAAAGAAAGAATATTTTTGTATTTTTTGTTTTCTAATTATAAATCTAATAAAACTTTAATTAACTAAGTTATGAAACAAGAATGTACAGATTGTCAAAGCCAATCTAAAACTTTCTTGTTTCACTAATAGGAAAATAAACCAAAATACATTGAAATAAAGCTAACCTGAGTTTTATATCATGTCTATGTCTTCTATACAATCAAATATTCCATCTTTTTTGTCTGCAAGAAAAACCTATGATGGATTATGATGATGCCTTCGGAACAAACTCCATATGTTTATTGGAAACCAGTATATGAGAAAAAAATAATAGACAGGTATACACTATGATCTTATAATTATGAACAATCACATGTAATCTAAATATTAATCTAAAATGTTCATGTTATCAATCAACTAACATCAGATAAAGATCATGATCCTAAAATTGATATGATGATCATTGCGATAATGAATTGAAACAACAAATTAAAGACAACATTTGAAATGTAAAATAAACTGGAAAAATCACATGTCACGAAGACTAAATCTACACAACACATTTACTTTTCCAAAAGAAAAGAGACAGAACACAGACGGGACAACATTCACATAGGACTAAATCCGAATTGCTACAAGTTGTTCCATTAAGTTCTGTAAGTCATTTTTCCATAATCTGTTCTAGGTGAAGATGATCTTTACTTACAAAATACAGAGTATTTAAAATGTTTTGAAATCTCATCTTCCTATATCCTAGGATAGGATGGGATCTCATGAGATCAAAATATTACAAAAATAGAGGCCCTACAACCACTCATAATTGAGTTGGTTCTTTTCAAAAATTTTTTTTTTTTACAAAATAGATAGAAAAGAAATTCTAATCATCTAAATGCAAAATCAAACATGTTTCCCCTCAGATGATCAGCATGAAGATCTACCATATCCTGAAAACGAAACAGGAATAAGTTAGATAAATTATTAACAACTAATTACTAATTTTTTATTTAAAAATGACTTGGCTACAAAATCGAAATATTATGTAGCCAGTCTTATTTTAGCAAACAAAATCTAATTTCAAACTTATTTGATTCAAAATAGATAACATGAAAGTAATAATAAAATAATTGTTTTACCATTTCAACAAATGACCAAAGATGGATCATGGTAGCTTGGAATTGATTATGGCTTTAACATTGTTTTCGTTTTTTATTATTATGTTCCCTATCATTTTAAGGCACTTAAATTTCCTCTCTGCATTTACTTTGAGGCCCAGATTTTCTGTTCTACTGATTCACATTGAGATGTGAGTGTTTTAATCTGAGCCTAAAGGATGGGAATATTTGTGTAATATCATTCAATCCAAAGCATACAAACATCACACTGTATTGAAGGAACGACCTATTGGTGAAGTATATGGTCATGCATGGCCATATCAACTTCACTTGCCATTTTCCCTTGACCAAACCCAATCCTAGAGAACCCCTTATCATCCTTGAGACATGGTGGCATATTCATAACAAAGTTATATTGTTCAACAAGACCAAACCCTTGAAAATTTGGGCCTTCCAAATCTAGGAAATCTTCAATTTCAGAGTCCAAAACTGTTGAAGGAAAATCTCCCTGCGGACAGGTAGATATCCTCAAAGAGCTAGACTCTTAACTCTAAGACAAAAAGTGATTATCATGGTCATTGACTTCCTTTTAGATCTAGGTGGACTAGTGTGTGAGAAGGAAGGAGAAAAGAAGTACCTTTTACCAATGTTTGTCCCTGCACGCTTCGAGTTGAGCTCCAATCTTTCACTCCTCGATAATCCCTGTAGACAAACAAAGTACAACCACTTCCTACTCTATCAAGATTCGTCCAAAATAGGTCTATCTACTAAAGAGACAAATTCATGTGAGATTGAACATGAATTAGAAAGAAACAAGCCAAACAAATTATATGAATGAGGACGAAACATTGCTTACAGCCATAGATGGATTGCAGCAGTTTCGCCAAGTCCTCCTTGTCTACCCCTTGCTCAAAAGATCCACAATATGAATGACGATAGCTTCACTGATTTCTCCCTATGAGATCATAGGTCTCTTGCTTCCCAATTATCTCTGTGCCAGCACCACTTACAAGATCATAAGTTTGGTGTGATTCTCCCTTTCCATTCCTCTTTCACCATTAGAAAGCTTGCTTATATAGCCTTGGAGAGGCTTTAACCACTTGAGATATCCTTGGGGAAGTTGAGGATTTACCTCCTTCAGTTGAGGATCTTCCCTAAGATCATGGCTGGACTAGGGATTCGAATCCAACTTCCTTCCAATAATGAAAGGATCCTTCCCCCATTCATCTCAATAACTTAACTACTACCCAGAATAGGTAGCACTACCCCAAAAGGGCCATCAGAGCACTACAATGCTCCCCAATAGGCTTAAGGGGGGAACAAGCACTCCTAAAGACACCATATCTCCCTCAAAAGGGCCAAATGAGCTTTATAATGCTCCCAGATAGTGTAAGGGGGAGCACCAACACTCCCAGAAGAGGTATAGGGGAGTGTTCCCCTCCAAAAACTCAGTTTTTGAGGTGCTTTCAAATGGCAAAAGGTTTGTAAGCCTGCTGACTCATTTCTCCTCTTCCAAATCAAATGTTTGAGGTGTTTCAAGTGTCCTTCTCATGTCGTTATAGGCATGACATAGGCATCATGGCAGCATGATTTCTTTGACACTTGCGACACTTGTGAGAAACATGCGACACTTGCGACCTTTGTAATGACGACACTTGTGACACTATCAAAGTGAGTATTTTTTATGTGTGACAGATTTCCCCCCAAAGTATGAAGTTAGAAGACAGGAACTGATAACTGAAATGCTTTGTAGACTTTAACGCAAGGGTATAGACGCAGAGAACCTGACAGAAGCTACACACAAACATCCAACAAATATTATGACATGTTTCAAAACCCAAGGCAGGGATACCTATGCTTGGGTGATCAAGACTTGCAAGATATGGATGCCATAAAATACACTACGGATCCATAATTGTATTGATAAAAAGGTATAGCCATCGAAGATACAATGTGGATCTATACTCTGATGACCTGAACTGATCGTAGCCACGAAGAATACACAGTGGATATACAAGATGACAAGACATAGCCACGACCAATACAAAGTGGATCTATGTAACAATATATGTGTCATTGTTCAATAGAAACTCCTTCACAACCTGGGCAAAGTACATACCAAAGTGATCACTCAACCCAGGGTCTTCTTACCGATCCAGATGTAGTACGAATCTAACCATGTGAATAGATGTCCTGATGTCGAACATGGAAGAAACCACTTGATTATCGGTCAATGATGTAAACCGTTAACAAGCATGAGGGAGATCACCATTAATGCCAATGATTCCCAAGGTACCCTAGTACATTCCAATGAATTTGAATGGATGATCTGGAGTCGAACATCCAGGGAATCATCCGATCAGAGTTCAATGGTGTAAACCTATTGTCAGACGTGATGAGGCCTGCCATTGAGGCATGCAGGTCCCAAAGTACTAACTGGTTTCTAAGTCTAGTTCCTGGATAATGTGTTGAAGTTGACACGAATAGGCTTGTCGAAGGAGGGCCTTAATGTATCCCCCATCAACGACATGAAACAAACATAGAGATGTAATTGGTAGATCAAATGAACATGGACTGACATGGGTATTGAGACAAGATATTTGTGATGGCTGACTCTAGAGGCGGATACTTCCCTTGAACACGGAGGCACGAGAGAAGAAACATGACATGGACCAAAACTTGATGATGCAGTGGATGCTGTGACTTAGGTTAGGTGACCCAAAGGAGTGAAAGAAACTCAAAGGATTGGCTCAGTGAAGAGGTTTAGCAGATTATCATGCGTGAAAAATACAAAGTGTCGTGTCCAAGGGCGACTCTAAGAATTACTTGGTAATTTTCTCAAGAGACTGCTTGTCCTGCTTCTTTCAAATTTTCCCCCATCTAGATAGACAAGTACCTCTTTTTGATTTAATGAGCTCAAGGAGGATAACACATGCTCAATATAACTCATGTTTGGTAAGTCCCTCTTCCTTTGTTTAACGAATTGGAAGAAGTAAGGGTTCGGTCCCATATGGGCTCGTTGATGTGTGTTTTAGCGAGTCTAAAGACAGAAAAATCGAAGGTTTTTCATGATTATAGAGTCTGGAAAAACACTTAAAAGAGAACTCTCTCAGTTCCTTTTTCGTATAGTTAGTCTCACGAGGACGAAAAAAGAGATAAACTACCACTCGAAAGATGCCCTTTCAAACCGTTTAACAAGTGGGAAAGGAAGAAAGATCACTCAACAATATTTTCATGTTTAGAGATTCTAAAAAGAGCTTAAAGGAGACTCTAGGGGGTTCCTTATTCGTGTATCCATACAGGTCCAAAAAAGAGATAAAAGTCTACCCGGATGCATTCTCATGTATTTATGAGCACGAGAAAGAACAAAGACTAAGCTCGGTATGCCCCCAGCTTGAAAGCTAGTGGCTTAACTCTAGAATGATCATCAAAGGCTGGAGACATGCCCTCCAAGCTTCAATTCATTCACCGGCTCTAAGGTTATCACCAATTTCTCTAGCAGATGAGAAAAAGGAGAAGAGTGGATGAAAAGAAGGTTCAAGAGAGGTGATTGTTTCATTTTTTAACGATATTGACACAGGAAAAGAACTATGCTCAGGGCCTCTATTTCATTTTTTAATGAGCTTGCCACAGAGAAGAGAAACTATGCTCGTGGTTGCTTCTTGATCATGGCTTTTGAGAGGATAATGCTTTGGAAGGGTACCATGTCAAGGGACAAAACTCAGTCATGGCTTCCAAGAGATCTTCATCGGATGGAAGAGAATCACTCTGGAGGGAACACATGTCAAGGGTTGTGACAGAGGTAAGGAGATCATGCTCCAATAACCCTACCGAAGATATCACCATGTCAACTACCGGATCCAAAGCATCAGAAGTTGAAATCATGGGAGACAACGCCACATAATTGACATGTGGCGGGGGCGATACCGTATGCATATAAGAACCACTTAGGGAGGTAACCCAGTCAGGGCCGATGAATGAAAGTTGATCAATAGTCACAATTCTTCCATCGTGAGGGAAATATATCACACGAAAAAGGGTGGATACAAGAGATTTCATAGCACAGACATAATCCCGCCCAAGGAGTAAAGTGAAATCCAAGGGGTCTCGGACTACCATGACATCGATAAAGGTAGTTTTCCCTCCCAAAGTTATAGGAAACTGAGGAAGGATCCCTAAAGGTTGACTAGTTCTTTTGTTAAAAGCTAACAGATTCTATGTAACTGGTGCAAGCTACGGACAACCCAAAGCATACCAAGCAATAGAAGAAAAAATACTAATGGATGCACCTTCATCTATCAGTGTTTGAGGAACGTCCCAACCACAAACCTGTACCATAATCTGGAAAGGAATGTGAGAGGGAAGACGAGGTCTAGTTAGCACACCCCAATAAAAAAGGATGGCCTCATTACTTGGAGGGGGTTTCATAGGAGAAGGAGGAATGCCCCCCTGCACGGTAGAGTCTGTATTAACAAGAAAAACATGGGCAGTATTGGGTTTACTCTCTAGAAGGAGAGTAGGATCGATCGAGGATTGGATCAGATCAACCAATGGTGGACTTGGATAGACCACTTTAGCACTCTTCAGAGGAAGAGTGGGACTGATCGAGAAAGGGACTAGATCATTCACTTTGACATTCCGCAATGGAGGAATGGGATCGACCGATGGTGAAACTGGATCGACCACTTTGGCACTCTTCGGATGAAGAGTGGGACTGACCAAGGAAGGGATTGGATCAGTCACTTTGACATTCCGCAATGGAGGAATGGGATCGACCGATGGTGAAAATGGATTGACCACTTGAGCACTCTTCGGAGGAAGAGTGGGACTGACCGAGGAAGGGGTTGGATCAGTCACTTTAACATTCCTTAATGGAGGAATGGGGTCGATTGATGGAGAAACTGGATCGACCACTTGAGTTTCATTCTCCAAGGGAAAAATGGGGTCGACGGGTGGAAACAGATCGATCACTTTGGTGTCACTCTCTAACAGGAGAGTGGGATTGACTAAGGATGAAATCAGATCGACCACTTTGATGTCACTCTTTTGATGAAGAGCGAGGTTGATCGACGACGGAACTGGATCAGCTACTTGGGTTTGTGGTTCAATCGAGGAGGAAACTAGATTGACCACCTGATCAACTAGACTGACCAAGGATGGAACCAGATTGACCAGTCCATCAACCAATGATGGGTCGGAGGAAATCTTACGATAACCTTTGGAAGTTGAAGTTTTTCCAAAAGAGAAGAAGCCTCATCCATGCAAGGACAAAGGTGAGAGTAATAATTACCTTTACATAACATGCAAGGGAACTTGACAGTTTGCTTCTTCTTACCAACCTGAACATCACTAGTTGACGGGGTATCATCAACATGACCGATAGAGGCCGATGATGTGGAGGACCACATTTCTAAGACCTGGGTAAGATCGGGGAAATCCCTTAGAAAGTGGTCACCCTTACAAAGGCTGCAAGGGAATTTGGGTTTTGGATTCTTCATTTTAATCTTGTTGACCTCATCAACACTCCCAGTACTATTAACAGTAACTGGTTTCTTAGAGACAACATCTGATGTTGTTGGGGTCTTTGTCCTTTTCGGGTTCTTCTTCTTCTTCTCTTTCCGTTTCTTCTTCTTTTGATAAACCTGGCTACTTGCTTTAGAGCTTTCACTAAGTGAAGGAGAAATGGAAGGAGACTTGATGGACGAAGAAGGAGAAAAGTCAACATGAGGTTGATGTGTGGGTGGTGTATTGACATCCAAAGTATTAGGTGTAAATGAAACATTGGGAGGATTCGGGATCACCGAAGTGGGGAACAACCAAACTGGTAATCCAATAGTGAGTCTTGGAAGACTCAGTGTGGCAACATATGGAGGACCAAAGTCTCCAAATGAAGGAAATGTATAAGGTTCCCCATAATAAGGGGTTCCTCTATTGGTACTCCAAGAGTTCGATGCCATTATCACTGACTTGACCTAAGGTCCACTAAGTAAAACAAACAACACACGCTATGAATATGAGAATCAATCAATCAAACAAACCTTCCTACGATGAAACCACTAGTTGGTGATTAAATCCAACATCGCGAGATCAAAATAGGAAGGGGTGGGGATAGAGCGGGTGGATCAGTTACGTTGGCAACCTACTTAATAGACTTACACCTTGGTGCAAGCTTCCATGTAGTAATTGTGGATTTACCCTCCAAGGAGCCCAAGTGAGTTTGACCAATGTCTGTTCCAGGTACAGTGAGACTTCCCTTCACCATCACCTTGTGTGAGACCCTAAAGATTGTGGCTACTAAGGTCACCAACTCATAGTCAGCCCCTGGGCAGGTACAGTCGACAGTCCATTCGGAACATATGGGCAGGATAACAAGTCTGAAATTAGCTTGAGAGGCTTCCACTCAACATTGTGGGTATACCTTCCAGTGACCCCCAATATACGATCCGACCACTACAAACAGTTGAACCACGGAGGGATAATCTACGTAACTCACTCGAATGTGACCTCGTGTGTAACCCCTGTGTGAGAGGGGGATCCTAGGCAGACTAATATGACAATTGGATTTAACTCTCCCTACCGCAAGATACTAAGTTTGTTCAATATCTTTGGAAAGTTATCCGTTCAACCTATTCCAAATCCCTACACCTTAAACTAATGTAGGTTTTCTAACAAAGATGTAAAAAGTCTGATAAATTTTAGTTAAGCATTGATTTTAATGGCTGTTGTTTACTCAGAGGGTGTACAAAAGTGAAACTTATGGAATGATGACTCAATTCCCAAAAATATGCATGAAATATGATAAACAATCGTTTCTTTTCAATGAATACCTATTTAAGGGAAAGAGGAAGAGTCGCTTTCAGTATCAAACACTTGATAAGGAATTCCCTCAATCAATTTTGTTCTCAATCAAATCCAATATGATGCTACAACATTTTAGAAATGAAAACTAATATGCAAACTATTCATTAAGATGTACTTTTGTCGTTTGTATGTGATAATCAATTCAATGCAAAATTTCTCCTGCCAACTACCCTTTCAGATCAAGGAGATTCAGATAAGAAAACACAGATTTCACACAAACAACACACCCTTTTGCAATCAAACAAGAGAAAGAAAACCAAAAATGCAAAAGGAAGGAGAAAGAGATTGGATCATATGACCTCAAAGAACCAAATGAGAAGAGTTACAGACTTCAGATGTCCTTCACTAGAGTTCTCGCTCAGTCGGATAGAAGAGAAGAAAGCAAGGGATTGATTTCAAGCTCTCAACAACAAAAACTCAAAAAGAATGAAGAAGGGAATAAAATATGAACAATAAGGTGTTTACTTCTCAAGAGGAAGCATGTCAAAGGTCAAAGGAAGCATTATTGAATCACAAAGCAGCTCAGCAAGTGAAGAAACAGGGTCTAGACCTCCAAAAAATGGAAATTTTGAAGAGATTTTGGGAAAAAGAGGGTTGTCGCTCTGTTATAAGGGCCACTAGAGTGTTATAAATCTCTGTCTAACACTTCCAGGGAATGTTGGTGCTCTACTAACATGGGCAGGGGGGCGTCAGGCTAAAAAAACTCATAAAAATGTCCAAAAACCCAAAATTTTGATCAAATTTTGACAAGTAAGCCGAGTGTGATGGGGTAAAGAGTCAATCAACAAATGCAATCAGATATAAAGGGGTGAACAAGGTCTAAGAAAAAAAAAGGTAAGACAAGGCCTATGAAGAAAAACAAAACTAAGAAAGTTTTGATGTCTCCCCAGTGGAGTCGCCAATTTCCGTTGAAGGAAAATCTCCCTGCGGACAGGTAGATCTCCTCAAAGAGCTAGACTCTTAACTCTAAGACAGAAAGTGCTTATCATGGTCACTGACTTACATTCCTCTTTCACCATTAGAAATCTTTCTTATATAGCCTTGGAGAGGCTTTAACCACTTGATATATCCTTGGGGAAGTTGAGGATTTTCCTCCTTCAGTTGAGGATCTGCCCTAATATCATGGATGGACTAGGGATTCAAATCCAACTGCCTTCCAAGAATGAAAGGATCCTTCCCCAATTCATCTCAACAACTTAACTACTGCCCGGAATAGGTAGCGCTCCCCCAAAAGGGCCATCAGAGTGCTACAACACTCCCCAGTAGGCTTAAGGGGGGTGCCAGTGCTCCTAAAGACACCAATGCTCCCTCAAAAGGGCCAAAGGAGCTTTATAATTCTCCCAAACAATGTAAGGGGGAGCACCAGCGCTCCCAGAAGAGGTATAGGGGAGTGCTCCCCCCAAAAAACTCAGTTTTTGAGGTGCTTTCAGATGGAAAAAGGTTTGTAAGCCTGCTGACTCATTTATCCTCTTCCAAATCAAATGTTTGAGGTGTTTCAAGTGTCCTTCTCATGTCATTATAGGCATGACATAGGCATCATGGCAGCATGATTTCTTTGACACTTGATACACTTGTGAGCAACATGCGATAGTTGCGACCTTTGTAATGATGACACTTGCGACACTATCAAAGTGAGTATTTTTTATGTGTAACAAAGACCTCATTGACCTCGATCGAGTCGATCGAGATGAAATGAGGTCCAGTTCGATTCCTCAATTTTCTCGAAATAAGACGACCAACTCTTTTGTTCTAAAACCCTAGAGCCATGTGTTTTTGTTTTGTCTGATTGCAAGACTTTTTGATATCGGGTTTCACAATGGCTTTATGGTCAGTATCTAATTCATTCATAAGAGGTTCACTCAACTCAAAACCAACAACCTGTTGCTCATGTGAAAACTAATTGGGCATTTCCTTGTCTTGAGGGTTTTTATTTAGAGAGCCTGGATTGTTATTTTGAATGTCAAACTGTTTTATTATCAGTGGTTCACCCCAAACAAGGGTTTCTACAAGAATGGTTGTAGAAAAAAAAATTCTTGTTAAAAATACATCCCAGAAATCGCCCACGGTTGTCAAACGGTGAATCAACAACATTTTAATCAAGCCGTGGTGAAAAATACTAGAGTCGAGGCTCTGTCTCCTATACCTTTTAGACATTTTGTAAAAGATTCTCAACAGATAGAGGGGAACATTTAATTGAAAACCTATAAAATGCATAAGTAGTTGTATATGATAGATAAAAACAAAACCATAATGACCCTCACAGGTCACAAATTGTTTGAGGATCAATAACAAACCATTCCACCTAGATTTAAACAAAGAAATAGGGATACCTTTTTCGCAACAATTGATTTTCCTAGAGGTCATGAAGAGGCTCCATGGAACTTCTTCAATATTTGATTTTTTGAACCATTTATCATCGTTGGATGGAAGTGCAATGGATTCACTCACAAACTCCTCAGTTACCTCTAACTAGATATCTCCAATTTTCACGCTACACCCATCGAAAGTCTGTGAAAATTCCTTAGCCACATGAAGGTTATAACCTTTGAACCTTTTGATGAAGGCATCCCAGCCCTGACCTTTTAAATCTTCAATTTCATCATCGTGATAGAGCAGTGCCTGGTAGCCATTCGGCTCCAATTGAACAACATGATCCATTACGAATGGGACTAGTATGTAACAGGGGTGACTCAGAAACAGTTTTGGGTTCAGATGGTAAGAGAGATAGGAACAAATATGAATAGATGAAGGGGAACAAACCATAACGAAGGATGTGTGTTATCATATCATGAAAATTAAGGTTTTGGTCGTAGGGTTTTACCATTCTTGGTAATGAAAGTTAGTGATATAGAGTCAACAACCTATACCTGAAATGATATGTTCATTAATTCGCTATGCCAACAAGGTGAGTCAAGTACAGAGTGCAGTAGCTGGGCATTAATTTCCATGACTATTATCACAACCATATTGTTTGCAAAGGGTTCAAAAATATGTTAAAACAAAACTCCTCATAAACTAAATGCAAATCATCATAACCATATAACAATTATATCAACACCCCAAAACATCCAAAAATGAGTCATTCAAATATTGGATATAAGCATGATGACTCTTAAAAGAAAACCTTGTATAAATAATAAAAATAATACCAAGCCAGGTTTTCATGTATTTATTCATGCTTTCAGTCAGGAATCAGTCCTGAAAACAAAGTGAAAATGCAAACTTTTAAAGAATTAATGAATATATTTACTATTATAGTAATCATCTCAAAAAGATAATATTTACAAGATTATGTGAAGGCAACTACATAAAGTGTAATTTCTCATTCAAATAACGAAATCGTATGGGGCTTCCAACATTGGTGACTTACTGGGAGAAACAATTATCTATGCATCACTAAAGAGTTCATGTCAGGGATGATTAGAATGATTGAAAAATTAAAGAACAGTCGACATCGAATCAAGCATCTTGATCAAAATAAAAAACCACACAGTATAGCGTCAGATGTATTTCTGTCCAAATGAAAACTCGTGAGAAGTTTAAATTATGAGCGAGATGACATTTAGGCAAATGACTCAAATATTGTTGACAAGGCCACTGCTACCAACATGAATCCATAGCCTTGGCAGGGATGTCAATTAACCAACTCCGACACCTCTACCATGTCCAAGAAACATCAATTCAAGATGAAGTTCATTTTACAATTAATACAAAAAATTTATACCTAATAATTTTCTCAAGCTCGACATTGCTTCACTGCCAACAGGCCTGTTCAGTACCCCGACAAAGTTTCCTTGGAATCATGCATGCATTTACTCACTGCCTACAGACCTGTTCAATATCTTGGTGGGTTTATAGACATCTCCCACACTTTGTAGCGCTTTCATCTCTCTAGAAGTTATTTATAATTTTGAGATAAACTTTATGATCTTCAGGAGAGTGGGGTGATGCTGAAAATTTCATATTTCAAAAAACTTGGTATTTTCCATTTTAATTTCTCGTTTGATGGGTTTCATCATAATCTGAACTTATTTTCTGATAATAACAACTTTTTCAGTACAGGAAGGCATAATTGAGTTGTTTTCTTTAAAAACAGGGACAACGTAAAGAGTTTTAATGATAATCGTATATTCTCATGATTATAAAGTGAAACCAGGAAGACTATTGTGAACAAAAAGTTTCCTTAGCTAGTCTGAGTTTTAGCAATTTATAGAACTCATGCTCTGAAATGACCTAGACTGTTTCTTTATAATGAGACTTATGGTTTTCTTTCATGAACTAAATGGTGACCCAGACATAAATTTATTCAGAAACAAGAAAAAACAAGAAAAATGAAAAGAACCAAAATCAAAAGACAAAAAAGGAATTCAAAACAAAAGAATATGTACATAGAGGGGGATCTGAAATCATCAGGAGAAATACCTTTTGAGATCTTGGCCATTCATCGGGAAAGTGTTTGATTTTCCCTCTAAATTATGCAGGCGAAAAGAGTTGGGACCTAGTTTTTCAGAAATCACAAACGGTCCCAACCACAGATTCTGGAACTTGTTGTGTTCCCCTTTTCCCTCATGGGGTTTATCCCATTTGAGAACCAAGTCTCCTACCTCGAAGTTCCTATCTGAAGAAGAGTTTGAATCAATCAAACTTTTTACAACTACTGATGTTGATCCAACTTCTATTTTGCTTGTGCTCTTACTTCCTCCAGTTTTAACAAGGCATTAATTCGACTTTCCAGAGGAGGGTAGTCCTCTTCTTGGACTTTCTGCGATAATTGTAGAAATGGAAGTAACACATGAGTAGGTAGGATTTATTCTCTCCCGTAGATGAGAAACAAAGGGGAATTACCAACCGAAGTTTTTGGTGTCACTCTATCAGCCCAGAGTGCATTAAATAGTGCATTATGCCAGTTCTTGTGGTTTTCAAAAACTGTCCTCTTAATGATCTTGATCAAATTTTTGTTTGTTGATTCTGCTAGACCATTTCCTTGGGGATAGTATCTGGAAGAATACTCCAATTTAATCCCTTTTTCTAAAGAAAACACATTCATAGCCAGGGATGAGAAATAAGATGCATTATCAAAGACTAAACATTCAGGGATGCCAAATCGAGTAATGATATTCAAATTAAGGAAAGATACTACCTGATTCGTGTTTACCACTTTCAAAGGTGCAACTTCATACCATCTGGTAAAATAATTCATTGATGTAATAATATACTTATGTTTTTTTGAATAAGAAGGATTGATTGGTCCTATGATGTCAAGACCCCATTGCTGAAAAGGAGAATCTACAGTGATAGACTGCAAAGGAAATGCTGCCTTCTTGACCCGCCCTACAGCCTTTTGGAAAATTATACATTTACAGCATAAAGTATGGGCATCTTTAAACAAAGTGGGAAAATAGCATCCAACTCTTAACACTTTGTGAGCTATGGTATCTCCACCAAAGTGTCCACCAAATTCACATGCATGAAGTTCATATAGCACTTTCTCTGCTTCATCTTTTTCCAAACAATGCATAAGAACACTATCGAAATTCTTTCAAAACAATACATCATTTATGAACTGGAAAGCTGCATATTTTAACCTGAGTTCTCTTCTGTTTCTAGGATCAATATAGCAAGGAGAATATCCATGTGTAAAATAAAATTTAATATCATCATACCAAGAATTAGAAACAACTTGTGTACAGTTGATTTGTTCCCGCTGTGGTGATTTACAGTTGAGATGTTAATTTGATTTTATTGTTCTTCAACTGAATCAACCACTAGTTTACATAGGCCTTGACCTATAAAAATTTGTGCAGGAGTTATTTCGAGGTCATACTCTTGTAATGACATTATCCAATTTGCTCTTTTTTCACCCAATTCCTTTTGTACCAACAAGTTTCTCACAGCTGGGTAAGGAATGATGACTTTAGTTCTGGATTTCAGCATATATGACCGAAAGTGTTTCACTACTTTAAAAACAACATATGCCTATTGATCCATAGCTAAGTAATTTAGATCTTCCCCTTTGAAAGATGAGCTCATGAAGGAAATGGGTATTTCATTGTTGTCAACATTCTTTTGTGTCAACACAACAACATAAGATCGATTAGAGGTGAAAGTGTAAAGAGTGAAATCTTGGGAAAAATCTGGGCTCATCAAGGAAGGAGATTCTACTATTTCTTTTCTAATAGAATCAAAAGCTTGACTTTCTTTAGGTCCCCAATGATACTGAACATCATTTTTAATTAAATTCTATAAAGTCCTTACCATTTCTGAGAAACTTGGGACAAATATTCTGACGAAGTTAATCTTACCTAAAAAGGATTGCATAGATTTTTTGGAAGAGGGAGGGGAGAGTTTAGCAATAGCTTGGTTTCTTTATGGGCCAATAATCATTATGTATTTGGACACTATAAACCCAAGTAGTTTTCCTTTCTCTACTACAAATACTGATTTCTTAGGGTTGATGGATATTCCATAATTGCAACATCGTTCTAGGACAACCCTAAGGTGAGACAAGAGATCTTTCTCGTTTTTAGAGAAAACGGTAACGCCATCAAGATAGACCACTACTGATTGATTTATGAGACCACGAAAGGAAATGTAAATTTCTCTCTGGAAAGTGGCCCCAACATTTATAATACCAAAATTCATCTTCCTATAGGCATAAGTCCCCCATGAGGTACGAAAAGTGGTCTTGAGCTAATCTGGAGGAGACATGAGGACCTGGTTATATCCCAAAAAACCATCTAACAGAGATAGTCTTTCTGAACCAAATACCTGCTGAAGGATTTGTTCCATTGGAGGAACGCGATAATTATCTTTATTAGATTCTTGATTCAAGTTATGAAAGTCTACACAGAGTCGAATTTCAATGCTTTTCTTCCTTACAAGAACTAGATTAGACACTCATTGTGTGTGTCTCATCGGTAAAATTATCTTTGCATTTAGTAATTTATTCAGTTCTTTATTGACAGTGGGTTATAATTTGGGGTGCATCTTTCTTATTTTTTTCTAAAAAGGTTGAGTTTGTGGTTTCATGGGGATGACATGTTGTATTATATTAGGGTCAAATGTTTTCAAATCATCATATGTCGAGGAAAAAAAGTCTTTAAATTCTTTAAACAATTTTATAAAGGTAGATCGTTCTTGCTCGGAGCATCCCGTTCCTAAATTAATATTTTGAGGATTTTCCTTATTCCCTAAATTTACGGTAGCATAAGTCAAAGAAGAATTGTTCATTTTACAATTAACTGACCCTCTAAACTTATCATGCAAGTCATAAAACCTCTCTAGTCTCACAATGGATCTGGGAATAGAGTTTACCATATCAGATGTCATTTTAGGAGATCCAGGATCTGATATTACGGTGAATTTGCAAAGGTTTTCATTGTGAGTGCCTTCGTCAATGAGTGCATCTTGGAAGGTGTCCTCCATATGCAAGAAGTTGATGATCTACTGGTCATCGTCGAACATTCTCCAATTGGTGATGTTGTCTGGGATCGATGGGCTGAACAACAATTCAATCAAAAATGCATTAGGAGAAATACCTTCTGCAGGCAATAGTTTAGAAGCGACATTAGCCAATAAATCAACCTCCGAATTACTTAGTCTATGAATGGAATTTATGTTAAATGATGAAAAATTTTGTATTAAAATCCATACTTGAGTTTGGTAACTTTTTAGATGTGGTGATAAGAAATGTGTGGAGTTCCTTACCTACCTAACCATGATCTATGAATCACCGAATACCATTAAATTTCCTACATCCATATCTAAATATTTCCTAAGACCTTGTAAAAGCGCTTCATATTCAGCGATGTTATTAGTGCACTCGAACTCTAATCGATAGGCAATCAAAGTCTTATTACCTACAGGATCTATGACCACACATTATGCACCGGGTCCTTCTTTGGATTTAGATCCATCAAAGTACAATGACAAGATATGAGCTTCATCAGTAGTGTTTTGAACACTTGGAAAAGTTGATGACTTAGTATAGGTCACAATTTCTGATTGCTTCCCTAGATTAGTGATAGGGGAACTTTTGGTCATGAAGTTACCAAAGAAGGTATTCATTCCCTACATTTCAAATGAATTAGTAGATGCGGTAAAAGGTTCGTTTGCATCATTTAGATCTGTCACAGTGTGCTTGAGACAACGTTCATGATTTATCCTAATTTTGTTGGGTTGTCCATTTTCTGGTAGACACAAATGAGACTAATTAGTGGCAAAGTAACCATGCAGTTGTTCGGACCAATCCCTACTTAAAAACAAACCATAGACTTCAGGGATGTCAACAACAATGATGTCAATAATTTGGTGAACCTTAGGATTAGAAGATAACCTAAATAGAACATTCTTAAGTTCACCGAGTACCTTAATGTTCGTCCGATCAAGTTGAATGATTTTGCGATGAGAAGGTTGAACTTCTGCGTCGATTTTTTGACAAACAGATAAAAGAATCACATTTGATGATACACCAGAATTTACCATGCAATTATGTACATTCCTATTAAAATTTTCAAAAGTTAATAAGAGATGCAGGACATTTTTACAAGCGTTAACAACATAATTCTACTGATTTTTTGCCACTGTCCCTTAAAAAAGTTTTATCTACATTTGATACAGTTTTTCAGCTAAATCCCTTTTATCTGGAGGTTCATATATTGTTTTAGTTGGGATCTTTTTAGCTGTTTTAGAATCAATTTATGTAGTTTTCTTGCTGCCAGGATTGTTGTTCTTATTTTTTTCTACTATAATTTGAAGCATTTTCTATAGAATGAGGGGAAATTTCAGCAACTCAAAAACATAAATATCAGCCCTCAATTTTTTCAGATCTTCAATTAAATCGTATTCTAAAACAGGGGCTGCTAATTTTTTTTTAATTTCAGCTTGCTTCGATTGATTTGGGAGCACATTATTACTTTCTTCAGAAGAAGGTTTGTTATGTGTTTTGGTTCTTGTGTTGTAGGGGTGGACAACTTCAAAATTTGCTTGGAAAATATAGTGAGAGAAGTGACCGAAGATATTAGGGGTTGAATCTTCTTCTTCAGATACTTCTTCTTTAGCTACGTCTTCATAACTTTCAAGAGGGGTATAGGTAGGATTATCATGTGATTCTAGAATAGTTTTCAAAGCGTACTGCAAGCTTTCAAAATTGAGACCTTCAGTGGTCAAATTTGGTCGATTGGGAGGAAAAGGTTTTCTGAATGGAGGTTTAAAACTTCCTTTTCTTGAGGATGCCTCCTCAACTGATCTCTTCAAGTCCATGACTTGATTTGATAGTTTTTGGAAAGATTTCTACAAGCTTTCAAAGTCTAAATTTTCCGTTTGAATTCTGGCTTGGGGAGGCCTAGTAAGGATTTCTATTTTCTTTTTAGAGGATGAAGTTGTTTCAACTTCACTATTGAGGTTGTCTTTTAAGATTAATATATCATTTTCGATTTGGATTGACTCCTCAAAGGATTCCAGTATTGTGTTCTTCTTAGAACTTTTGACCCAAATTGTTATGTTTTTGTGTAGAGCTTTGGTGTAATATGCGATAATTAGACTTTCAACGGGCATTGAATCTATGGGAATTCGATTCTTTAACATAATAAATCTCTAGTTAAAATATTTTTCTTTCTCCTTAGGGTTCATTTTTAAGCTAGAGAGATCCATAACAAATACTTCAGGAGATTTATCATCTCCAAAATTCTATAAGAAACATGTTTCAAACTTGTCCCAAGAGACAATGGTTTGGGGCTGTTGGGCGAAATACCACATGGAGGCATTTCCCTTGAATGTATAAGAAAATAGTCTAGATACTATATATTCATTCTCTACACTTCAGAGTCCAATGGAAAAAATAAACTTCTTTATGTGATCTTCAGCAGATTGTTTAGAATCTGGATCAAATTTAGGCAACCATTTCTCTGGGTGTTTTGGTAATGGGTGTTGAGGTCCAGGTATAGCCATGACATCTTCATCAAGCCATGGTCTGACGAGATTGTTTTGGTTTTCGTCAGATGAATCTCCTCCTGAAGAAGATGGATATGAACCAGGAGGAGAAGGTGGGATACTAGACCCTCCAACTCCAAGAATAGGTTTTTCGGTAGGATTGGTGGTATTATATCCTAGGGAATTTGAGAGTAGACTAGTGCCTTCAAGTTGTTATCGGATATCTGAAAAATATAAGGGCTGATTAAGTGGACTTACAGGTTTTCTGATATGGACCAAGGCACTATGTGTCCTTATAAGTGGCTGACGAACAATTTCTTGGACATCGCCCCCTTGAGGAGCTGGTGTTATTGGTTCAACGAAAAACATAGGATTATCATTTGAGGTAGTTGTTGTTTCAAGTGTATCATTGTTGTCTGAGTGACTATACATTACGACAGGGGAGCGAGTGTGTGAGGGAGGAGTCTTGCGACTTCCACATGCCATCAATTGAATTCAATCCCTCCTCGTTCCATTTGTTGTTGGGAAAATTTGACATGCCATCAACTAGAAGAATAGGTCTGGTCCAGGGTTGTCTAAATAACCCAAGTCATTTGGTGTAACCTATTATGATAGCTTTAATGGCTTCGTTAGCCAATATAGGGTCCTAAAATAAAAGAGATAAACTAGATAATACTAAAACTATAATAACCTGTGAACTTTAATCTAATTATTTAGAAACATATTAAACAAAAAAGAAAAACATGAATATATCTCTTATACGAAGAATTTAAAGGTTGCAAGTTTTAATGAAAGCTTTGCAAAATCAATGTAAAAGTAATTATTTTCAGAAGCAGATAAAGAAAGAACATTTTTTTATTTTCTATTTTCTAATTATAAATCTAATAAAACTTGAATTAAGTAAGTTATGAAACAAGAATGTAGATATGGTCAAAGCCAATCTAAAACTTCCTTGTTTCACTAATAGGAAAATAAACCAAAATACATTGAAATAAAGCTAACTTGAGTTTTGTATCATGTCTATGTATTATGTACAATCCAATATTCCATCTTTTCTCTTTGCAAGAAAAACCTATGACAGGCTTATGATGATTCCTCCAGAACAAACTCTAGATGTTTGTTGACAGCCAGTATATGAGAACAAAATAATAGACAGGTATACACTATGATCTTATAATTATGAACAAACACATGTAATCTAAATCTTAATGTAAAATTTTCATGTTATCAATCAACTAACATCAAATAAAGATCATGATCCTAAAATTGATATGATGATCATAGAGATAATGAATTGAAAGAACAAATTAAAGACAACATTTGAAATATAAAATAAAATGGAAACATCACATGTCATGAAGACTAAAGCTACACAACACATTTACTTTTCCAATATAAAAGAGATAGAACACAGAAGGGACAACATTCACATAGGACTAAAGCCAAATTGCTACAGGTTGTTCCATTAGGTTCTGTAAGTCATTTGTCCATAATCTGTTCCAGGTGAAGATGATCTTTACTTACAAAATACAGAGTATTTAAAGTGTTTTGAAATCTCATATTCCTATCTCCTAGTATAGGATAGGATCTCATGAGATCAAAATATTACAAAAAAATAGGGCCTACAGCCACTCATAACTGAGTTGGTTCTTTTTAAAAATAAAAAGTTTTTTTACAAAATAAACAGAAAAGAAATACTAATCATCTAAATGCAAAATCGGACATGTTTCCTCTCAGATGATTAGCATGAAGATCTACCATGTCCTGAAAACGAAACAAGAATAAGTTAGATACATTATTAACAACTAATTACTAATTTTTTATTTAAAAATGACTTGGCCATAGAATCAAAAGATTATGTAGCCAGTCTTATCTTAGCAAAAGAAATCTAATTTCAAACTGATTCGATTCAAAATAGATAACATGAAAGTAATAATAAAAAAATTGTTTTACCATTTCAACAAATGACCAAAGATGGATCATGGTAGCTTGGAATTGATTATGGCTTTAACACTATTTGCATTTTTTATTATTATGTTCCCTGTTGTTTTAGGGTGCTTAAATTTCCTCTCTGCATTTACTCTGAGGCCCAGATTTTCCTGTTCTAGTGATTCACATTGAGATGTGAGTGTTTTAATATGAGCCTAAAGGATGGGAATATATGTGTAAGATCATTCAATCCAAAGCATACAAACGTCACACTGTACTGAAGGAACGACCTATTGGTGAAGGGTGCAGTTACACATGGCCATATCAACTTTACTTCCCATTTTCCCTTGACCAAACCTATTAAGCCCTAATATTGGCTCATTACCCCTTAATTGGGGCATATTAGATTAGTAATGTTATTTTATTTATGTCGGCTTTAGGCCATTAGTTGTAATTATACCTACTAGTCTCCTAT
>JZKD02S0510747.1:502576-535728 GCA_000966675.3 Picea glauca
GTGGCACATTATGGAGATCAAATAATTGCTCCATCTGAAGTATCCATGTGATTGGGTCCTTTCCATCAAACTTCCTCATATCAATCTTAGGAACATGGTTGGTATTCAAACCAAATTTGGAGTTTCTCCATTCTTGATTCACCTTATTTGTGTCCTCATCATGAATTTCATGGTATGCATTTTCACTCTCAGGTGTCTTCTCTGTGATGAATTTTTTCAATACTTCCATGATCTCCCTTTTTAAACCATCCATCTTAGTATCCAACTTAGCTTCCATTGAATCCATCTTAGTATCCAACTTAGCTTCCATTGAATACATATTCTTTTGTAGTTCATTTATGTACCTACGCATTTATTCACCTTCATCAAGAGTCCAAGTAGGATTTTCTGGAGGCTCATTTGGTGTATAAGTTCCATTTTTTGGTGACATGTTGGCCAAGTATCACTTTTGAACCTTGATTTTGAGGTGGTTATGCTAGACAATATTTATTCTATTGTATCTCACAAGTTTCGGCCCTTCTGGGTATGAAACTTTATTTTATGTAGTTCTCTGATATTTCTTCTCTGCAATGCCACAGGTCTGATCAAAATTGGATGTGCCAAGTGGAATTTATGGTAACTTCCCCACAACTTGCCGATTTTTGTCCTTTCCAGGAGATCTCACTTGTATAGCGTTCCCCGCACAAAATAATTGATATAAAATTTTGAAACTGACACAAAAAATACTACAGACTGTCCATGATCAAATGAAACTAGTCCCATTAAATTTGGATACTCTAGGGAGAAGTTATGATTGTTTTACTTGGAACACCTTCTTGAGACTAGACAATAGGACTAGTCAGATAACCTCTCTTACACAGGGTGTATCTACAAATTTAAGATGACCCAAAAGCTGAACGTTTTACCATAGATACCTTACTAATTTCTGTAAATATCCTCTGGATTTCAAGGTCTGAAACGTTACAAAAAATGTTTTATAGCGAAAATTCCACAATGACTCAGTTCAGGATAATTCCAGAAACCTATATTTTATAGGATGTATCTCCGAAAGTATAAGGCCTTAGGATATTAATTTTGAACCCAAAGTACCTTGATCCATATACTAAATATCCTCCAAGCCATTCCTTCTGAAACATTGTAGAAAACATGTTATAGCTAAAATTCCAAGGTGTCTCAGATGTAGCAGCGAAACCCCAAGACCTTGAGCTCTGATACCGTATGTTAAGAACCAAATATCAATATAGCATAGAAAAACCTCAGAAAAAGTAATCAACACCTTGAAAAAGAGATATTTTCAGATAATAATCATGTTCAAGGGGGAAACCTCCTTTAACCCCACTTAAATGTTCAAGTACAAGATGATTCAAAATGAAAATATCTCCTTGGTATATATAGGAGACTATGAGGTATAATTACAACTAATGGCCTAAAGCCGACATAAATAAAATAATATTAATAATATAATATGCCCCAATTAAGGGGTAATGAGCGAATATCAGGGATTAACAAACATCGAGGTTTTGGTCATAGGGTTTTACCATTCCTAGTAATGAAAGTATGTGATACAAAGTCGACAACCTATACCAGAAATGATACGTTCATTAATTCACTATGCCAACAAGGCGAGTCAAGTATAGAGTGTAGTAGTTGCGCATTAATTTTTATGACTATTATCACAACCATAGTTTTTGCAAAGGGTTCAAAAATATGTTAAAACAAAACTCCTCATAAATTAAATGCAAATCATCATAACCATATAACAATTATATCAACACCCCAAAACATCCAAAAATGAGTCATTCAAATAATTGATATAAGCATGATGAACCTTAAAATAAAACCTTGTATAAACAATAAAAATAATACCAAGCCAGGTTTTCATGTATTGATTCATGCTTCCAGTCATGAATCAATCTTGAAAACAAAATGAAAATGCAAACTTTTAAAGAATTAATGATTATCTTTACTAATCCAATAATCATCTAAAAAAGATTATATTTACAATATGAGGTGAAGGCAGCTACATAAAGTGTAATTTCTCGTTCAAATAAAAAAATCGTATGGGGCTACCAACAAAGTCCCAGTGCTAACCAAAGAGCTACCCAAGGGAAAGGAAACTGAAGTAGGACCATCACATAAATCTATAGGAGATAAAACAATGACGATGAAAGGTACTAAAGAAATAGGAGGATGTGTAGCAGTAAAGAAACTACCTTCGAAGAAGAATCCAGGTCCTAAGCCAACGACATAGAAAAAGGACAACGCATTGTATATGAATGGGAAGATAGGGAAGAAGGACAATGTCCCTGTGTAGGAAGAACAAGAAGGGTGGGACACAACACCACATTAAACTCCAAAAACAATAGTACCAACATATGCAGGGCCACCCAAAAGGACAATCATACAAATATGGGGGTCGCGCAAGAAATCCAAGGCACATAAGGACATCCTGAAATACACAATTAACGAGGATGATGCGGACTTGGTAAAAAAGAGAGTTGGATAAAGAGAGGCTGAGAACCAAAGGGAAATAATAATGAAGGAATTGATGCAGGTTAAAGAGGTCATAGAATGGCTACAATTAGTGAAGACACAGGATAAAGGAAATGGACTAATGAAGCGATCGATGGAGGAAGAGGATAGAATTGCATACAATGAAGAGGAAACAATACAAATCATAGCGTAGGCTAGTCCTAATTTCAACATTACACAAGGAATGATGCAAATAGAGGGGGCAATAGCATAGAAACTATTGAAAGACTTGGAACAAGTGGAGTTGGTTTTAGGAAAAGTACCAATGAAATCACTATACAAGTTGCAAATCAACATCACATAGGAGGTATAGTCACGAGACATGGCTAATGCGACATAACTAGAAGTCACCAAATATGGTAAGGAAGTGATACAATTGGTAATAGAGAAAGTCAATATGGAGATAGAGGAAGAGAAGGAGCGCGTGGATTACCTAGAGAATAAATTGAAGGAAGTTTTCAAAAAAATTATGGAAAACACATAGACAATAGAGATGAGCATAGAATAATATATGCAAATCATCGTGCAAACAATCAAGGGGTACAAGAAAGGAACGATATAGAGGAACTAAAGGAAAATATTACACAGGAAACCTCTCCTAAGGTCATAGATGAGAGATAAAACAAGAAACACTACAGACAAGTGATATTTCAAGGGAAGCCAAGAAATTCACAGAACTCTTTGACATGACTGCGCAAATATGGACTATTCTTGAGGAAGATGAGAAGGTCCAACAGTTGGATCAACAAGAAGAAAAGTTCAATGTTGGAATGCAGGAGTCGAAGAAGCGACAGAAGGCCATGAGAATCAAATAAATTTTGAAAGGCATGAAGGATATGAAAATGCTATAGATGTAACTAAAACCTGCACATACAAATAAATAGGTAAGGCAGGCTCAATGGGAGACACTCCAGAAGAAAATAATGCACATAATTGTAGAACTAGAGGTAGAAAATACAAATATGGAACAGGCTCATGCAAATATCATAGAGCTATTGAATGAACATATTATAATGTATATGGTAGAGGTGCTAGTAGAGAAAGCTACGTAGGTGAAAGAAAAATGGGAGGAATTAGCAGGAAAGTTCCACAATTTGAAGATGATTATGCAGGGAGCGCACACCACCTAAGTGGCTCAAGACGAGACACATGTCATTTTTGGGGGTCTGGTGGAATAGGCCTATTTTGGGGAGAAAATCCTATTTTGGAGTGCATGACATATATGGAGGAAAAGAAGCATGTTGAAGATGGAGGAAAAGCAACATGCCAAAGAATGAGGAAAATAAGTGTAGCACACATACAAAAAAACCTAGCCATGTTAGGGTTAGGGTTTTTGATATGAATGTAATGGCTATGGGCCAATAAAGTAGGATAAATAAATTCCTAGGAGGTCTAGTAGAGGGTGGTATGAATAATATAGCGAGTGGGTTTTTGAGGGTTAGGTCATAGGTTGTGGAGCTTGTTGTGGTCTAGTACGCCTTACAGATGGAACTTATCATAATTTTCATTGTAATCATGGAGAATGTAATGTGTGCATCATATATTTTGAGGAATGATGAATAAAAGAGAATAAGAGACATATATCTGTGGGCATATCCCCAAGGGGGGGTGAACCACGGTAACCCTGCTATGTCAATGTGTGTGAATGGTTATTTTACTATTTATGATAGTTTATCAGTTAAGAATGGATGCTTATCTTAGATTATGACAACATGAATGCACAGTTTCCATGTAATTGAATAATAGATCTAGAATGAGTAATAAATATGATGCATAATAAAATGAAAGAGATCACATTCCCTAACTATAGACATATGTTTCTTGCAGTCCCCCATAATCTGTCTCGAGTGAGATTGTGTTGTGCACTCTGTGGACAGTGTTTTCTTCTAGTTTACAAGTAGGGTAATAGTTTGAGGGTTTTGCTGGAAACATTTGAGATCAAAACCTACGTCAGCCCAAGCGTCTAAAAATTGGCCATATCAACATCATCATCAATTTCATTATTTCCAATCAGATCATCATCAAGAACATTGTCTCCTACATTTGGTTCGACTTCTTCAAGTTCTTCATCTAAAACATCGTTGATATCATATTCATACAAAACATTGTCTATAACATCTCCTTGAACTTCTACAACGTCTTGGTCTAACACATGAACTAACTAATCCTCTACATCATCTTATTCGTCAATATCATATTCTTTTGCTACATTATACTTTATCGACCTTCCTCTTGAATCATATATAACAAAATAAGACCAAACTCATCTACCTGGAACCTCTGAGTAAAATACATGTTTTCATTGGATTGAAAGAGCATAGGGATCTGATCTCAGTTGAGGTTTCCTTGTATTAACCATGGTAAATATGTTAGCATGTTGATTAACCATTCTATCAGGATCACATTCATTCATTCATAGCATGTACCATTTCATGTCGAGCATAACTAGTTTGAATGATTTAAAGTCACACTCAAGTATATCATCCAAAAACCAATAGTATCAATTTTTAGAGACTTCTGTATGTCTGCCAGTTTTAGAGGAAACATTAGTAACCTGAAATACTACAATTATCCAACTATCAAAATTTTTCATCTTTTCATCCAAATTTTTGATGTGAAAATTGAGGCCATTGCACAACATAGCCTTGTCGTGTTTCAATTGAAATATGTCTGACACGTAAAAAATGCATTATCAATTGATAAACATATTTATAAATGGAAATTATGCAAATTTATAAGAAAAAAAACATGCCACATACATCAATATAATATTAAAAAAAACTAAAAAGTATGGGTCAATATGCTTGCATGTTTATCTTTTAAACCATATGCTAAATTAGTTTCCCTCCATGTAAGATTGGTATCTCCTTTATGTTCAACTTATTTAACCAATGTAGCCACACCATACCATGATAACCTACCATTATTATATTGCATACATCATTCAATCCATATCTTCATCCAATCAAGATTGTTTGCAATGTATAAATGTATTGCATCCCACTATCGACCAATTATATTAAAATAAAATAATGCACATATAAGCAGTTACCATGGTATACCTTCATAATAATGGATTATACAGGAAGAATAAAAATTAAATAAGTACGATATACATAAAATCAAAAATTCAAATGCATTATAAATCCCCACCATCTACTTACATGCCACTTTCCTTATTCTACCTTTCCCTAGTAGGTTCTCCCCTTCAATTTTTTTGATGGAGTTGAAATCCCAAATGTGATCCACATTAATACTTGCAACTATTTTAGGAATATATTGAGTAATATAAACCATGGTTTAATATACCATATATCCCTCCACATTGACCTTTTGTGTATAGGTACACACTTTTCAATCTCCTCAAGTTGGTGTACGAGGTAGTGTTCTTGTTCATTGAAAAATGTCGAAGGTAGATACTTTTTCATTTCACACATTAGATGAGGAATTTGTAACCTCCAATACTTTATATATTCTTCAAAGATTTATTTAGATGAAAACCATATACAAATGATGTAGGCAAATCATAGGTTTCAACAAAAAGGTTTATAGTACTACATTATAGGTAAAACACATGCAGTCAAATATAAGTTGTACAACAAATTGAAAAAGTTACACTTTGCATATAAATCGCCACTTTCCTCATGTATTTGCGAATATGATATATAAATTGTTTTAAATTGTTGTCAAATTTTTCTTGGAGAGATAGAGGTATAAAATATTGTAACATAATAAAAAATGAATCATTATTTATTCCCAAATTAGTATAAAACACTAACAAGATGTTTCACCAATACAAAAATATTTACGCAAAAATAATTACCTTAATGAAGGTATTCCAATCATGAGTTTTAACCCCACTTAATTCACCTTTCTTTGTTAAGATATTCTTTATGTTTGAAGAAAATCCAGTGGGATTTTTTTTTTTAATAACCTCTTTTACATCCTTGCTTTGTTTCTCTGTCAATAAGCATGGAAGGGTGCTTATATTTTGCCCATCTACATCACTATTTGAATGAATCACACTTTTCAGTGAATGATTGGCCTCCTTAATATCATTACAAACCTTGACAATTTTTTCTTTGTCACTCTTTCCATCTAACATTTTCCATAACATTTATGTTACATTATTCCCGATGTGCATTGTATCAAACAAATGAACAATTTATAGGTGCTCATAGTAGGGGAGCCTATTGAGTTGTACAAGATAACTTTTGATTCCTCATGGAAGCGACCCATTATTAATTTCTTCATCAAGACCTTGAAGGTGAAGCATGTAAATTAAAGATATTACAACAATAATTGTCAATTAGTATAATGAAAAAAATGAAATAAAAATATAAAACATTCAAAACATTTCATGAATGATACACATATAGACAATTTGATCCAATATACCTTGCCAATTTCTATTATATTTCAATTGCTATAGACAAGGTGTCATTCTTTGTGGTTTTAATCCAGTCTCTTCTTTCCCATTGAAATGATGTTTCTCAGTACTTCGTAACTTATGGTTCTTATATAGGAATTTCCTATACTCATAAAACACCTCCTTTCATAAACTTCTTGAACGATGATATTTCAGCTTAGGACCACAAAGTGGACATTAAAATTTACCCTTTGTTTGAAGACCTGCAAGAGATGAATTAAATTTTATATCAATTATTCGAAGTATGTTTAGTGAAGGGATATAAAAAAACATGAACCATATGAACTTCATAAAATTAAACACTATTAAAGTGAAGTGTAACATTATAACATACCACGAAAATATGTTATCCCTAGGGAATCATGAATTTTCCATACAAGTATTGCATGGAATTTAAATTCCCTTTGTGCACTTAATGGTATGGATATATCATACATAGTGATGCCCTTCCATAAGTCTAGTAACTCATCGATAAGAGGCTCAATATATACATTCATATATTTGAATTGGTACTTACCTAATTGATTGAACAATATACAATACATAATTACTACATACATGAGTAAATTAAAAAATATCAAACATAATTTTAAGACATAATTGAACATATATGAGTAAACAAACAAATATAAGACATAATTATGAAACAAACAAGACAAATGCGATGTTATCGTGTTAAAAAAAATTATTCTAAACAAAATCATGGAACAAACATTGCCAACATTATGTCCTCCCTCTTTATTGACATCCATGGAGGAATGTTATTGTTGATAACAAAACAGGACACACCGAGTAAGTATATCTAAGCTCTCCAAATGTATTGACACCGTCAACTACTAATGAAAGCCTAAGATTACGAGATTCACCTTTAAAATGTGATCATATTTTGTCTATATTCTTAAATGCAGATCCATCCACAGGCATTTGAAGAAAACCATATTTACGTATGGTATTTGAATGGAAATACATAAACTGTGCTATGATTTTGCACTTGAGCAATCGCCGCAAATCTGGAATTATGGGAATATAATGAAGAACCTTGTGAGGCACATTTTTTGTTTCTTGATCGGTTCAATATCTACTAATTTGACATTTTCATAATTCTTCTTTCAACACATGTTCTCTATAATATAGAATATGATCATCAAGACATGCATGAATAGCTTGATGCTCCATTCCAATATCTTTCAATTCTTCTTTCAACACATGTTCTCCATAATATAGAATATGATCATCAAGACATGCATGAATATCTTGATGCTCCATTCCAATATATTTCATAATGACATGTAAATATTGGTATGTGTGACATAAGACATTTGATGGTGGTAAAATAAATTCACCTAACAATATACAACATAAAAAAATGAATACTGGTAAATGTAAAGAATATTAATCGTACATATTGCATCCAAAGTTTCCAGATGATCATCTAACAATAAAAATAGATGAAAAAAGAAAACATTTATCATCATGTACTAAGTGTGACAAAATATATTACATACCTTAGCATTTGTGTGACAAAAGTTTTTGAAAAACCATTTGTAACCATTAAGTTCACCAACAACAATATAGATGAGAGAGGACTTGTTTTGGAGCCTTCATAAAGAGGTTGACTTTCCTTATCAGTTACATGTATATCAAAAACACCATCAAGTTGGTCGTCATCATCATTCATTCCAACAATATTAAATGTCTCTTGGATAAATATATTTGTCCCACATTCTTCAAGTATGTTATTATCACCATCATATTCTTACATAGGATCATTAAATTGATCTTCAATATTAACTCCATGTTCATGAACATGCATTTTTATAATCATGTCTTCCTCCACGGGTAGTTCCTTAGGGTGTAGATCCTTTATACTTACAAGAAATGAAGTAATATTAGTGTATATAAAAAATATTGATATGATGCAAATGTTTACAAATAAAATATAGGAAAACAAGGACAACAATGACAACAAAGATAAATACATTAAACCACTGTGGAATCTCCACTTTCCATTAGTGATTTCTGTATCAGAAACCCAAACCTGGCCTAACCCCTTAATCCATAACCCTAAACCTCTAACCCATACTCCCTAAAACCCCATTAACATTTAAATCCCCTAGGACATAAACTCCCTAAATATACCTTAACCCCTAACCCCTTAACCACTAAGCTCTAATATGGCCTTACTAACCCTTAAATTGTTAAAATATTAACCTCTTGCACCATGTACCCCTAAACCTTAAACCCCTTAATCAACACTCAGCCATACCATAGTTGATCATTCCATAGAAATAACATGGATAATAATGTCAATATTGGAATTCCTTATGGCCTTTCTTCTTGCAATGAAAATAAATGACAAAAGACTTCTTCCTTACATACATTTTCTTATTTCCCTTGTACATTTTGGCTCTCTTTTTTGGTCTTCCAATCATTGGAACATGATAATATTCTTGATAAACCTTCCTATTTTCATACTTATATCCTACACAATGGTTTTAAGGATGGAAGTGTGACACAAATTCTCCTTCCTCATTGTTTTTGGTCAGTTCCTTCTCCAAAAATCCCCTACTTATTTCTTGGGCCTTCACAAAGATGATATTCTTATTGGTCTTGGCAGCTATTTGAGAAATTATTTGTTGTAGAGTTGGATTTCATGCTTTAACTTTTCTCTACATCTTTCCTTGGGTTGTGTTAGAGTATTCATCCTCTTCAACTACTCCACCAAGATACCAAAGCCAAACATGAAATGGTATGGTATCTATCTCTATGGTATTATTCATTCCTTTACCATTCTTATAAAAACCTTGGCCAACATAACCCATTTTTGAAATATCATGTATCATATGGATCTACTTTAATAAGTGATCATATGTATGCCAAACAACCTCAACAACACCTAAAGTGACATATAATATACCTTGTATATGGCAAAGTTTGGCTCCAATACATATCTACAAAGTATAATGTCCTGATATATGAGGTCTGATAGTGTTTGGGATCTAACCTATATGAGGGCCTATGATAAGGGAAAATATGTCCTATTTTCTAATATTTAGTTATTTTCTTTCAATACGATCCAAACCATCAATACATCTAGGATAAATTTTCTCTCTATAAGAGGTAATATTGATAATACCTCATTTTCTCAAGTAATTATATCAATGATTTCATCTAAAAGTTGGGAAACTAAGCATCCAAATGTGTATATATATATATATATGTATACATTATTAGGTGGGATATCACTCTATTAGTATTTTTTTTATTATATTCCATTGATGGTGGGGAATTTCCTTGGGGGTTTACATTATCAATTGCTAGGTTTGGTATTTTGGCAACCATTTCTAACAACTGCAATTAGATATTAAAAAAAAAAAGTAAATAAATATAAACCAAAATTTGGCAATAAACATTAATTGCAAAGAATAATAAATGGGATTTATACCACCTACGCCACAAAGCTTACTACCCACCAATAATTTCATATCTCAATGCCAATTTATTTAGATAATTTGAAATCCGTGAGCTTGTATAAGTGCAATATCCAAAATAGTGGTTGCATTTTGGGCTTAGAAATGAGGAAAAAAACATGAAGGATATGAAGAATGAAGTAAATTAGTGGGAAAAAATTCTTTTTATTTTATAGAAAAGGAATTCTTCTTCATTACTTTTGCATACAACGTTTTAATGAAATACAAAATGCACACACATTTTAGTGAAGAAAAATATTAGGTCTCCTTTTTTGAATAAGGGTCTCATAAATTTTGACTATTGTGAGTAATTTGTAATGTTAAAACATTGTTGCTCTCATTAACCTCCATGTGGCCAATGCATTTCAAACTTCACACTTGAAACATTGTTGTTCTCATTAATTTTTTTATTTCATTGTTTAATTCTTTGTGTGAGTCGTATTTGAGTCTCAAAACCCTCCCATGCCATCAATGCATGCATATACTATAACCATGTCAAATTTCAGTGCATACAAGCACAAAATAAAAAAACTTTCAACGTTGGCCCCATTCATAGGTCACTTTGCATAAGGTCAAATTAAAGAATAATTTCCACTAATTACAAACTTGTAATGGTGCCATTATCATGAGTACACATAGGCCAAACATTTCATTTATAAGTCCTATGTGGCAGTTTTAGACCCTATGCATGATTTTGGAGTCCTAAAAGAATATTTTATTCCTTAAGACATTTATAGTTCCTCCTCATACCATGTCCATGGCTTGTATAAGCATACCCCTTGCACCTTGTACCCCTAAACCTTAAACCCATTAACAACTAAACCATACCCTAAACCCTAATTAAAATCTGCATATCATGTATACTTCTTCTCTTCTTAACTTACTCTCTATTTGTTCATGTTTACGTAGAATATATCCATAAAGAAAAAATAATACATTATTTTTTCTCTACATTAAGCATATAAATGTTTACAAAAAAAATATGCAATATAAAGACATAAAATGAATAACTTACCAAGGGATGATATTCATGCTCACCATCAAGGTGTCCATACTCTCTACAATGTTTTTTAGTGGTTTTTATGAAAAGTCTCCTTCTATTATAGCCCTTGCATTTTTTACAGGGGAAATAACATTTTTGATCACCCAAAGCCTCGACCAATCCATATCTCAAGTATCGGCCTTTTCTTCATGGTGGAATGTTATGTGACATTTTTCCTTACCAAAATTTCAGTGATGATCATTATCTTAAAAAATCAACCTTTGTAGTTCAACTATTTGTAATGTAATTAACAATAAAAAAATATTGTATTCTGACTTAAAAATGTCCCTTATAACCTCTCCAAATCATTGCTAGTATAGCAACAATGACGAGCACATTTAATATTTTGAACTTTTTTAATTATATATCATTTTTCCATTGGACATCCCATGACTATTGACTAGAGAGACGTTCCTTAATGAATAAAAATATTGACTTAGTCCAAATTTGATAGATAGATCAATGACCTTGTCAACCATCTAATATCCAATGATCATTGACCTCATCAATCATCGGATATACGACGATAGTCAATTTCCTTGGATATTCGATGAAAAATTGGGCTTTTAAAAAAAAAATAAAAAAAATGCAAGTAAACTCTGATAGTATGAATGATTTTATTGGTATCATCGGAGTACGGCGTCAGTTTTTCCATACATATGTAGTATAATAAATGAGTATGTCATCCAAAAATACAATGACAAAATTTTCTAGATAATTTTCAAATATTCCATTCATTAAACACATAAAGACAACAAGTGCATTGGTCAGTCCAAATGGCACCACTACAAATTCATAATGTCCATACCTAGTTCTAAAGGTTGTCTTACTAATGTCTTCTTCCTTGATTCTTACTTGGTGGTATCCTGATCTCAAATCTATCTTTGAGAATATCTTTCCCCTCTTTGTTGGTCAAAGAGATCATCAATTCTGGGTAGAGGATAATTTTTTTATGGTGGAATTATTTAGTTGTCTAAAATCAATACAGAGCCTCAATATTCCATCCTTGTTTTTGACAAAGAGTACTAGTTCTCCCCAAGGTGAAACACTTGGACGTATGCATGTTTTTTTCAACAATTCTTCGAGTTGCATTTGTAATTATTTTAATTATGGTGTACTCATTATGTAAGGTGTTTTTGATACTGGGGAATTGGTACTAAATCAATAGAGAAATTTATTTCCGTCTCTGGTAGCAATCCTGTTATTTCTTGGAATACATATTCAACCTCTTGCAATACTAAAAAATGTTCTAGGCTTGGCCCTTTTTTATTTTATGGTTTCTCGACATGAGCTACATACATTTGACATCCTTTACCAAAACATCTCTTCAATTTTAAGGCTGAAATGTCCCTTATAGAAATGGGTCTTGGAATTGCTTACATGGTGCTCTATTTTCCTTCTTCATCAAGACATGTAAAAGTCTTGTTATGACAATCTAGGATAGCATGGTGCTTGTCCAACCAATCCATTCCAATCAGGATATCATAATATCCTACCGGTATGATATTCATATCAACATTAGTACTCACTACATTCATATTTGTTGGACAACTTCTAATAGCTTCATTGATCCTTCTTTTGGTTCCAGTGGCTAGTTAAACCAGACATGATTTATCAAGTTTACTTTTCTCCAAGTGTAATATATCCACTATTTTAGGATCAATGTAACAATGTCGTACTCCTGAATCGGTTAAAATAACAAAAGGTGGATTAATGGTGTTACCTTCCATGTTGATAATATTGGATTAGTATGCTTTGTGTTGATCCTCTAAGGAAACATATATCCTACTGATGTCTTCTGCTATTGTAGCTTCTTAGATGTTCTGCATGGTCTTCGGTTTGTCTTCTAGATGAGAAAAATCCTTGTACATGTGGTTTTCTTTGCATCCTTAATATTGTATTGGTGGTATTCCTCTTTTTCCCAAGTATTCTTCCTTATTGGGTTGATCCTTAGTAGACATCTCTTGTTGATTTGTATTAGGACTCTTTATATTGAAAGGAGGTTTAAATCCCTTCCTCCTCTGATCAAATTTATCCGTCTTCTTATCCTTCCAATATTTATGAAAGGATTCTCTACCTCTTCCTTACTCATACAAGTATTTATCCTTCCTAATGGTTTTAGTCAAATTTATAGGCTCATCACATTGAATCTTTTCATTATAAAAGGATGGAAGTGTGCTAAAAAACCTTTGTATTGTTACCTTCTCATCCTTGATAAAACCCACGTACTTTAGCAATCCCAATAACTTCTTTTTATATTCTACCATGGTAATGCTTCCCAACCTGATTTTAAAGAACTCTTTCATATTCTTGTCATAGAAGTGCTATGAAAGATAATCCTTATGAAAATATCTCTTGAACTACTTCCAAGTGATCCCGCTCTCATTAATTTTCTCAACTTTCTTTAGTTGATCCCACCACATAACAACTTTTCCATGGAAATGGTATGCGACAATTTTGGATTTTTGATTAGATAAGTAGTTGTGCAATTGAAAGTACTTCCTAATTCCAAGCAACCATGTTGCACCATCATCTTCCCTTTCTCTTTTACCATAAAATGATGGTGCCTTGAGTTTCCTTTTATCTCCTTGAAAACTATCCAATTCATGTCTTCTTCTTTGTGCCTAACATGAGACACTTCTAGACTACTTATGGAGTCTTTAGATGCATAAAATTTCCTTGTTGAGTAAGGAGGTGAGTGATTCCTATGAGTCCTACTATCACTTCTTGAATCAATATATCTTTTGTAGTTATCTATTCTTTCATGATGTATTTCTTCTTCCTCATGTCTTGAGCTCGATCCCTTCTTTATTGGCATATGCAACTGATTTAGGATTTGCATCACTTGAGCATTTATTTGTTTTTTTTCTCTCATCAACCTATAATTTTATTATTTATAAATCTACACTTTTATTTCCAATCTTCTCACAGTCTCTATTAATGTTTCTTGTTCCCATATGCTCATGTTCCCATTGGATTTTGTCTTTGCATTACAAAAACTAATATTTTGACCCTTGGCTTCTTTATCATGAATGAAGGCTCCCTATCCTTCCTCCATCTCCCAAATCTGCATTATTATCTCGAATTGATATGTTTATATCTCCTAGTTCTGCAAAATATGCAAGCAATCATTTTTGTTTGAATTATGCATATCATAAAAAATTGTCAATTAATGCTACATGTCCTTTTTTTGTGCAATTTATGAATATTTTTATCACAATTCTCCAAATTCTAATAATTCAGGTTATTCTCCTTTGAATCATATTTCCAATTATTGTACTCATTCCCCAATCCGATCTCTGAGATGAAAGTTATGGCTTCCTGAAAAATCCACTTTCACCCCATTTATGCATTTTCTCCATTGGTGTAATTTTATTGAGATGACAAGTATGGTCAACTACAAAAGAAAATATGTTAGGAACTATAGAAACATTTGTATGAGGCATAAATAATTCTAATTAAAAGTAATTCATAAAAACTCTCAAATTTTTAATCTAATGCTCCATTAAAAAACAAAAGGAATCTGGAAATGACAATGTTTCCCCTTTTCACCTCTTTTTCTAGACTTGAAATTTTTGGTAAAACTAGTTATCTCTCAATATGTGCACTTATACAAATATTTAACTAAATAATTTATTTTTTCTTGATGAGTATATAAAATATTGAGTAAGTAAAATTTTCTATTTTTGTGATCTGGGGTCACTTTTCTTCCGAAAATCTTAAAAATCCCAAAAACATGGCCCAGAATAGTGGATTTTAGCTTGTTTCAGCATCTCAATTCCAATCCCCTCAGGATTTATCCAGTTCCTTCATGTGTTATTTTAGTGTCTACTTTCTAGACTCTCTCCATTAATTTCGAATTAATCTGGACCTCTGCCAATGATTTGGACCCAGATCTTTAAAATCGACTATTTTTCAATTTTTGAGAAATCCAAGAAGAAATGGACAGTGACTCTCTCTACCACTTTTGTATATATCCTCCTCACGGAAACAAAATATGAGTTTCATCCTAATATGATGTAATTTACTCCAATTATAGTCAAAATTAGAAAATGGCTCCAAACTGTTTTTTTTTTTTTTTGAAATCGTGGAACAATTTTGTGTATGTTTAATATGCATCATCGATGTCAAATATGAAGCAATATGAACCATTGATATTATGGGAATTGAAAATATGTATCTAGACCTCCATATTCCTACCAAAACTCTTTGTCTGAGTCTTTCATTTCAGAAAACTTCAATTTAGGGCTACGCAAATTCCCCAAAAATCGCAGTTTAAAGCATTGTTGGGCTCCCTCCTAACTCATAGTCTGAAAAAATGTCAGAATCCATCCAAAATCATATTATGAAGCATTTTTATACTTCATATGAACTCGTAGTTTGAAATACTATCCGACTCCCCTATCAGAAACCTTCCTTGATACTTCTGAAAACACTTCTATGAAATAACATCTTCAACATTTGATGACTCTCGTTACATCACGCCAAATCACCCATCAATGATCCAGATCATTCCTCGGAGTTCCTCCCATTATACCTCATCCAATTTTGATCCAAAAATCGAGGTTACTCTCTGAATGAATCTATGGATTTGTTTCTCTTTCATATTTCCTCCCATGAGAGTGTATCCCCTATAGGTAAAAAACTCGCTCCGACCAACACCACTCTAATGAAAGGATGAGATATCTTAGCTTGGGGTTTGACGATCAAGATTTAAAGAGAAGGTCCAAAATGTTTCCTCTCCTAAAGGGGCCCACTGTCATTCCATTAACAAATCAATTGTCACCGTGTATCATTCTTGAGTACATCAATTGCAATGTTGGTGTAATACGTCAACTTTCTCTCATAGCCTTGCTTAAGAAGAACCCATGACTATCTACGACCTGTTGAGCACTCAACACACCCGTAAAATTTTCAATTTTTGGGTACCAATTTTTATTTTATTGTTCGGAATAACTTCTTTTGATTTTTTTGTAAGTCTCATATTTACAATTTTTTCATGGTCTATTTTTTGTTATTAAGGTTTGACTTGCCTCTACAAAACCAAGAAAATCCAAAAAAAACAAATCTCATATTTTGTGCAAGACTAAAAAACCATAAGATAATGATTTTCCTAGAAATGTCTTCAACATAATTACTAGAATAAAAGTTATCTGACACCCAATGATAGCTTCTCTAATATGCTAAGATTGATAAATATCGGGCATCAACCAAACTAGTACAAAAATAAAACCGTTCATCGCATCCTCAAGTACACAGACACCGAGTAACATCGGGCATCGATTGTTTCAAATAGAAGTCACACAAATGTGCATCTCACTCATAAAAGGGACAACACCAAGAATGTTAGGTGTCAGTGATATCAATGAACAAAAACTTACCATAAAATCCAAGAGGTAGTCATTGACATGGATTAAGATTGGCCATCAACAAAAAATGTTGCTCACAACAAAAAGTTCAAACAATGAGGTCGATGTCGAATGCCAATAGTTGTTAGCGTCAACAGATCAGAAAAAGAAAAACCTTGTCCTTTAGCACGTGCCCCTCCCCTTATCGTTGTCTGATCAATGATGATTGATGAGAAGTTTGGGACATTGTTTGGGTCTCTCCAAAGACCTCCAAACACATCAATATCATCCATCTATAGATTTTACATCTTCACACATTTTGATAATTTTGATTGGTTAATAGATGTCATCTTTGTATCTTGATCAAACTTCATGCACTAAAACATTATACCTTAATATTCACTGGGATCTACGATTTGAACATGCGTAAGTCTCTAAAATCCTCGAATGAGTATAATTATTGACTCTTGATATTAAATGATGTTGTGCACCAATAAACGATCATTTGAAATCCCCAATAGACCATTCCAACATCTCTTCCCATCATCAATTCACTCATCGCATTTACTTCGAAGGCTGGAACATGCAATGTAAGAAATAAATTAAGACCTATAGTAGATTATTTGTACCAAAGGTTGATGAGTTCATGTGTGAGGGACTAACTGATATTTATTTGAATGTATTTGTGAATGGTTTCATGATAACTCACGTTTGATCCAATTTCACTTAAGGATTGAGTTGTGTTATATTTATTGCAAGTATAGAGACTGGAAATATGCCACCCAAAAAACCAGTAACTCGTCAATCACTGAGGACCTCGAAGAGAGGAAATGAGCAAGCCAGAGGGGCATCTAACTCGGCTACTAAGAAGCTAGAGTTGTTCCCAAAGGCGGAGTTGATGGTCAAAATGTCAGAGAAGAAGCTAGTGAGCCTACCTCCACTTTTCAAAGATACAGAAAATAACACGACATCTAAGATAACCCTTCCCCCTTGTCTTGATTTATACAACAAAATTAATTATAAATATTTCCTAGAATTCACGCCTCATATCGACTCAAAGTATATGGAGTTGGATGACCAAATGTTCGAGAACATTAGGTGTTCTTCATTATATATGGTGGTAGCTAGGATCCATGTTTTACCATGTGTGGAAAATCTATAATGGATCATCCATCATGCTGATGCAAATAATTGCTTGATAAATAAGAAATATGGATAGTGTATCAACGTCTTCTTGCTAGCATAAGTAGGCACATATTACAAACTTAAGGACACCTAAGTCAAGGTAAACACAGATTTTGTTGTGGCATTCTATGAACGCCATAATAACAATCTATTGATGGAATCCTGGTGGAGGGAAGACAATAAATTTTTGAATCGGGCCTCACGGTGTTACAACATGGTGAACCTCAAAGAACCCTACATTCTCCTGATGGCCCTGATCTGTCATTTATATAGGGAAAAGGATTGCTCCAAGTTCTCTAAGGATTGGATTCCTTTGGCTTATACAATAGTTATATATGGAATCATATTCAACTCGGGAGCTATTATTTCTAATTAATTGAGCACCGAGATAGAGGAATATGAGAACATGAAAACCAAAGAAACCCCTACATTCTACATGAATTATTATATCCTATATGAAATATGGGCTAGGAATGTATTCCCAAGTTTGAGCCTAAGTTGGTGCTAGTGAGGAAATCCCCCTATAACTATACCAGGGTTCTAAGTATAGAAAGAGTAATGAACTCCCTTAAAAGACAATCTAATTCCTACACTAACCCAACCATTCCACATAGATGAAAAATAAGTGATAGAAGAGTAAGCCAAGAGTAGTACCTTTGGTCAAAAAGTTTGATGCTGACCTCCTCGATCTTTGTTGCTTCCTTGGATGCTAGTCTCCTCCTAACTCTGACCTCCATCAATGCTTAGGTAAACAAGGATACCAATATTCTATATCTATTCATAAATTAGGGTTAGATATAACTCATTATGCATAAAACAAATAAAAGACATAAAGATATCATTTGGGATAGGGAAAAAGATTCTTTTATTCAAAATTCAAAGATTGGAAATTAAAACATTTGTAGGTCGATGCTCCATGAACTTGGTCTGGGCTCCTCTTATCAATGCTCCAATTGCACCTTTCAAATGCCTTTTCTCACAATCAACTGATCACTTCAAGGAAAGGAAAGGGATTGTATGGGAGAAAAGGGATAGAGAGGGAATGTTGAGGCAATGACTCAAAAAAGGTTGCAAATACTTGGGAAAGGAAGGAAAGGGATTTGGGCATAGTTTCACTATTCTAATGCTTGATTCTGGAATGAGACCCCAAGACCTCGATTTGTATGACAAAAGGATAGTTATTCGGTTTGGGGATGGGATATAGTAGGTGAAATGGTTGGGAAACCTCCAATATCCCATTAATTCCACCAAATTCCTTGCAACTTTTTATTTTTTGCAACTTTTGAAGGTAAACGTGGGTTGTTTATTATGAAGCTAGCATATGTATGTGGGATTTATAGCATACAAAAATCATATGTACGTGGTAAGTAGTTCATTAGGGCGCATACATGCTCCAAAAATTGTTTTTTTAAATAGAGTTCCTCAACAGTGATTTGCAATTTGTGCAAGTAGAAACGAAAATGCCATGTATGCATAAGTAGGGAGTTTTAGGTCTATAACATATGAACCCTAATGTATGAGGTCAGACGAGAAACTGATGGCCAAAATACATTACAATATCTTTTATCAGTGATAATGCATGAAGTCAAGTGAGCCTGGGACCAGAGTTCAAGAGGTGCCATCTGCAAAATAACAATTATCTCTACGAGGTGAGCATACCCATGCTTTGGATGAAATGATCATGGTTTCCAATCAAGTACACTATAGATCCATATCATATAAATGTATAAAGTGTAGCCACAAACAATACACAATGGATATACATCTCAAAATAAGTCGAAGATATACAAGTTCAATATGCATCTTCAAGAATCTAATCATGCTTGCAGTTGGAGATGAAGACTTCATAGTGCAAGCAACAACTTCAAGATCTTCAAAAATCAAGAGGATTAAAATGGGAGTGTAATAATCACTACTCTGAGGTATTCAACAAGTCATTGATAAAAGACTGAAGGATATCGATGATCATGTAGAGAACATCATCAATTTTAAATCTAGACTTGACTAGACTCTCAGGATGGCTGAATCATGAAATTCAAGAGACAAATTACAGAAAGGCCGACTTGGGTTGGATAAAAATTCCCTTGTACAAAAGAACGAAAGATTATCAGACTTAGGAAATGTAACATTGACATAATTCAGTGATGCAGGAGGCACCACAAAGTATCCATAAGTATGGAAGAGTAACCAAACGGAGGAGGACACAGATCTATGTAGCAAAAATAAATTCCTAAGTTCATACTAGATCCCAATGCTTGATGAACAAATGGAAGGATGTTATTTGTCCAAGGGTGACTATCTTTGTTGTTGAAAAAATAATGTATACTTCCCTTCCCCTCTTTTTGGAATATTTGATTTTTTTTTTTCTTTTTCAATTTTTTAATGATCTTGAAAAATAATAAAAGAATGCTACGTTACAAAGGAAGAACGAGTGTCACGAGTAAGCAAAATGGTTCCCAGTGCATGGAACATACTTATTCTCAAGGCAAGGAGACATGTGCAGGATAAGGACATTCGGTGAAAAATCCTCCATAGATCAAGGCATCACATTGTAGAGGCAAAAAGTGTTGCAAGGCTTGCATATAAGAAATGCTTCAAAGGTTCAGTTGAGAACAACATGGATCCGACATTAGGTAAAAGACGAAAAGATGAGACCCACAATGCTATTAAGCATGACACAAAAAGACTCCTTCCATGTAAATTTTACGATCCCAGAGAAGGAAAGCTCGATGTTTTTTTCATGTTTTAGAGAGTTTGAAAAAATGTTAAAGAAGACTCCAAGGAGTACCTTTTTCGCATTTAGTCAAATCGTCTCGAAAAAGGGTTAAACTTGCACCGAAAATAATTATTTTCAGAACCATTTTAACGAGTGTGACAAAGACAAGATCACTTGGCTATATTTTAATTTTAAGGAGTATGAAAAGAGCTTAACTATGGACTCACAACCTTTTTGTGAGTTTAGTCTGCTTAGCCCAAAAAAGTATAAAATTAACTGAGGATAACTCTCCCGGAGAGATGAATCTCTCGATTCGCACCTTTTTCTGCAATAATCTACTGGCTAGAAAAATGGTTAAATTCATGCCAAGTAGATATTCTTCTGGACTAATTTAACGAGTGTGAAAGAACAAAGTCACTCGATGATCTTTTCAATTTTAGGGAGTTTGAAAAGAGCTTAACTATGGACTCTGGGGGGGGTTCCTTTTCATAAGTAATCTCCAAGGCCCGAATAAAGTGATAACCAAAACCAAGGAGAATGTTCCTTTTTCAAAAATTTAATCCCTCGGGCCTGAAAAAGGGTTAAACTTACACCCGAGAATACTCTTCTAGCCAACCAAATTTCCTAGAGCATACCTTTATTCGTAAAATTAGCCATCCAGACCAAAAAGGGGTAAACTACTATCGGACAGATGTGCCTTCAAATTTGATTTTGGCAAGTGTGAATGGAAACAAGATCGCTTGGTAATATTTTCAATTTTAGAGAGTCTGAAAAGTGCTTAAAGAAGAATCCAAGGGGATGATTTTCTCAAGTAATCCAGGCGAGATTGAAAATAGTAAATATTGTCTCAATGGATGTTGCTTTTGAATTTTAAAGCGAGCTTGAAAGAGAACGAGCGTGCTCATTAGGGAGTCTCGAGGGTAAGTCCAAGAATGATGATTAGCAAGAAGAATGAGGCTTCGATATGTAATCATGATGGGACTAATCAAGGAATTCCAATCCTATAGTCAAAACTAACAGCATGAATGCCAAAATGCAGCAAAGGATCTACCTTGGGCATCCATGTAAAGGTAGGATCTACCACCTAATTACAACACTTCTAAAGAAGCAAATAAGGTTATGTGTTGCACTTCGGTGGGTTCTATCCTATGGAAAAGAGGAAAAGACAATGACATGCAGAAAGATGGGAGTGAAAACCTAACTTATATGCAAAAGTTGGAAAAAACAAATTTTACCAAGGGATGACGTAAATGTAACCAATCCCAAAAAATAATCACCAAACCAAAAGGAGAATTCCACCAGAATGACTAATAGATAACTCAAAAGTGAACTCGAGTAGCCACCAAGTTAGGGAAAGTGAAATAGGGGACCAAAATAGGGAAAAGAGGGCCAAAAAAGTCTATAAATAGAAGTGGACAACTCATTTTCACCATTGCAAATTGGAAGTTAACAAAAAAGTAAAAAAAACCTTCGTCAAAAGAGTGAATTCCAGGAGTTACGGTGGACAAACCCCCCCCTATTTGGACCATGTAAGTATAAATTCCCTCCCCTTGCATTTCAATTTATTCATTTATATTTCTTTTTGAATTTGGGAGGCGTGCGTTGTTGTAAAAGGGTCATGTTTGTGTGTACGCAGGTTGTCTAAGTCCAACCCATGTATGTACTTGGGCAAAGTAATAAACAACCCGATTACATACGCGAATGTGTAGTCAACAACTCGTGTACACCTCCTTTGTATTGAAAAAAGAAAACACAAGAATTAATCCCTCTCCAACTTTTTGTATGTGACAATATGTATGTTCATTGGAGGGAGAGAGAACATACAGAGCTAGATATCTTGGTCTAGGAGTACCCTATGGATATCACCTCATTGAAATAGTGTGGCTTATGGAAATTATTCTAGTGTCCATTCATGAGGGAACAACTGAGGTTGCTTAACACTCTTGTGGAGTATTGGAATCTTGATGCATAAGATTTCATGCTGGAGGGTAAATCACTGACCCCAACTACAGAGGATATTTACTTTCTGACCGACCTCTCCAGAAGAGGAGAACTAGTCAACTTGATGATGTTTCCTCTGGGGTCATTAAACACTGAGGAATATATCAACACGTATTGTGAGGATGGTACTGATAAAGTGGGTTCTCAGGTGTTGATTCATAAGATCGCCAACGACTCTCTTCTAGTGATTATACTCATGATCGGGTGGATTAATGGATCTGCAACACTCCATCAGGACTCTCATGCACATATAAACTATGTAATTTAGTGTTTGGAGGTGAAAATCATTTATTGGAGTAATACCATGATAGTATGCATGAAGAGATAGCTCACAGAGTGTCGTAGGCATACCAATAAGAAATTTAGGTTTTGTACCATATTATGTTCCTTATTCTTCGAGAGGGTTCCCAGTATAAGTTCTAGAGAGATGGTATGGGGGCATATAGCCTCCTTCCCTACAGTGAGAAGGAGGGAGGTTTTACTTCCTAGACAGGGTGGAGGAAGGATTGTAGAGGCCTTCAACGACAAATTATTTGATTGGTGGGCATGTCAGATCCTAGTTATAAAGGATTATCCCTATGTAGGGATTAGCTTCCTTGGATATCTAGACATGCATGTGCCTCATGGAGAAGAGCGTGGTCATATAGGTAGCATATATTTTTGAAGTTATTAAATTTTTAATTTTCATATATATCCTTTTTATGTGTGTGTCAAAGTACTAACTTGTGAATCTATTATGTATAGATGTGGGACCTGTTCGACTAGAATACTTTGTCAGGACTAGGTGTCATCCTCAACCAGAGACATGACCAACAACAATAGGAGGACCAAAATATGTGAGAGGACCCCTAGCCAGAGAGGCTGACATATTCCTACGACGAGTGGAGAGGAACCTTACTTCTCTCACTTGTACAGTTCCTATGGTTAAGATCAAGGATCTCCCCCCAACGATGCAACCACATGTAGTAGGGGTGCCTCAGACCTAGGTCCAGTTATTCTAACATCTTGTAAATTTCATTGTTCACTATATTAGGGCCAATAGACCTAGACCTTAGATAGAATCAGACCACTTATGTGTCGAGGGAACTTTTTGTACTACGTATTTTGGGAGCTTAAGCCCAACGATGTATATCGATGAATTTTGAGGCTTTCATGCCCACTTTGGTACTCATGAAAATATTTTGGATATATATATATATACATCTTTCTTGTTTCATGGACAACATTTTTTACAAATGTATTTACATGTGTATGTGTGTGCTTTTATTTTTACATGTGATCAACATGCTAATCTAAAACTTGATTAGAAAGAGTATATATTAAATGATCAAATATCCTAGGAACATGAATATAAGTAATAAAATCAAAATATCATTCTAAGAGACATACCCTAAGGAATCATTGGTGAAGAGTGGGATCATAAGCCCGGTAAACCCCATTTAATTGGGACACAACCAATTGAGCATCTAAGTAAACCCAGAGGCGAGAAATCCCATATGAAAAAGAATCAAGTAGAAATTATATCACTTCGTTGTACTCAGAAACATTATTGGTTTTGTTTCCTAAACAAATACCTCTGGAAGATAGAAACTAGCCTCCAGATGTACAAATCACCCAAGATACAAAAGCAGGACTCTGAGTGTGTTGGCTAGCATCATCTGCAAATACAAAGTAAACCTATGATTCACTTGACATATGCCACAGTGAAAAATAAGACATAAATAACTACACTTCCATAAGACAAAAATACAAAATTGTATAAAATGCTATACATATGTACAAGAATCCACCCAGGTGACCAACCTAAGAGTATTACTTCTTAAGGTAGAGCCCATTCCTGGGCTCCACTAAAGAATTTCCCTCAAAATCAGCTAGACGATAAGCACCCTTCTCTAAGACCTATTTCACAATGAAAGGTTTGAACCACATGGGTTTGAGATTTCCTGCCCCCAGGGGATCTTTGTCTTGATCATAGACCAGGACAAGATGGCCTTCAAATAAAATATGATGGAAAATAGACTAATCATATTGACACTACTCATCGAGATGCTCAAGATATAGAAGGAATTCCTCAAGAGGTGTAGTGTCGGGAAACAACTCCACTGCCAACTTTAAAGAAGGGATACGAAACTCAATGGGTAAGACTTCTTCCAGCCCGTATATGAGATGAAAAGGTGAAAAACCAGTGGTAGTCTTAATAGATGTTCAATAGGCCCACAATGTTGAATACTACATCAAATGCCAATTTGACTTGGCTGAATTAATCATCCGCTAAAGAATAGTCTTGAGAGACTTATTCACAACTTCAACCTGGCCATTCTCTTGCAGGTAATAGGGTGATGAATGTTCCTATTTGAACCCAAGATTTGATGTTAACTTAGTAATTATTTTATTCTGGAAGTGACTGCCATGGTCAGTGACAATCTCCTTCGGGATACTGAATCTCACTACTATCTGATTGAAAATGAAAAGGGCATAACTTTCACCATCATTGCTAAATTCCGGCATAGATTTGAACCACTTTGTAAAGTAGTCTACTGCTATGATTATGTAACAATTACCCTTGGTTGAAGCCAGGTGACATGTAGTAAAATTAATCCATCACTTGGTGAAAGGACCAACAATAATAACTGGAAACATAGGAGCAGGGTGAGCCCAGATCTTCTGACATAAGATATGGCATGGGTGGCACTTATTGACTGCCTCAACACAATCTTTGATTAATGAGGGCCAAAATTATTTTTCATGTAGAATATTTTGGGTTGTTGCCAACCTAAAAAATGACCACCACATGCTCCGGTGTGAAATTCATTCAAAACGAGCTCTACTTCTTCATGGGTGAGACATCATCAAATAATGCAATCTACACCTCGATGATACAAAGTGTCATCGATAATAAGATAGTTTTGTTCTTGGTGTCAAATTCGTCGATGCTCATCGCGAGAAGCAGAAGTGGGGAACTTCAAAGTTTGAATATACACAAGTATATCTCCATACCAGGGGTTTGAAGATACAATTAGAAAAAGATATCCATTGATAGATGACTCTTCGGGCATAATATCATCAGACTCGACTGGTAGTTCTGAAATTAGTTCAGCAAAGACCAATGACTTTTTAGATTTCACAGAGATAAAATCTAAGTCAAACTCTTGTAGGATAGTTATCCATCTACTCACCTTTCCGCCAATGACCCGTCATGTTAACACATATTGGAAAGGGTTGATGAAGACAATGACGGTGTTCTTGCGAAGCAATGTATAGTCATGGAACTATTGGACATCATGGACAACTTCCAAATGAAGTTTCTCAACATGAGAGTAGTTGAGTTTCGATCCAACTAGGCCTTGACTAAGATAATAGATAACGTTCTCTTTGAGAATGTCATCCTCCTGGACCAAGACCATGTCGATGGTCGACTCCGCAACAACCAAATATAACAAGAAATATATGTTATAGTAAGAAGGTCGAAACAGAGGGGTGGATGTCAGGGCACATTTCAATGCTTCAAAAGAGCACTTAGCAACTTCATTCCAACAAAATGGGACCCTTTTTTTCAAAATATGCATGAACCCTTTAGTGATCTTGGCATAATTAGCGACAAAACATTGAATAAAATTTGATGTCCCCTGTAAGCTTTGAAATTGGGGTATTGTGCACAGGGAAGGAAATTGAAATATCGCCTCAACCTTGAGAGGATCAACCATGATCCATGTTGTCGACACGATGAAACCTAATAAATGACCCGACGTCACACAAAAAATGCACTTGTTAGGATTCAAGCAAATCTGATAGTAGCGAGATCACTCAAATATTAGTTGTAGATGGGTGGGATGATCATATATCTTGTGAGAATGTGATGCTTTATCATCAAGGTACGCCTCGAATATGTGTTTTAGGTCATGAAAAGTGAATGAAATGGATCACTGAAAGGTAGCTCCAACATTCTTCAAGCCAAAAGGCATCTTTCGATACGTGAAGGTACCCCAAGAATAAATAAAATTCATTTTATGTTGGTCCTCGGGTTTGATTTGAATATGATTATATCCTCAAAAATTGACAATGTGACAGAGGTAAGAAGTTTTTTGGGAGCATCCCAATATTGGAGAAAGTTTATTGCTAACTTTTCTTCCATTGCAGCTCCATTACATGTAGTGACAAGTGTCAAGAAAGTTTTTCAATGGGGAGGCAAGCAACAGAAGGATTTTGATACTTTGAAAGAGAAGATTAGTTCAGCGCCAGTTCTTGTACTTCCAAATTTAAGACAACCTTTTGAAATCCAAACAAGTGCAAGCGATTATGCAATGGGAGCAGTTTTGCTACAACATGGTAAGCCCATTTGTTTTCATTCTAAAACTTTTAATGGTGCCGTGATTAACTATCCTACTTACGATAAGGAGTTGTATGCATTGGTACAAAGTGTGAAAAAATGGAAACATTATTTGTTGGGGAAATAAACCATTGTCCACACAGATCATCAACCACTGTAATACTTACAATCACAAACAAAGATACAACAAGCTAGGCACTTCAGATAGATGGGTTTTCTACAACAATTCCACTTGGTCATCAGGTATAAGAAGGGCATTTATAGCAAAGTTGTTGATATGATTTCAAGGCCTATTATTAGTGCTTCAGTTATTCTTAAGAATAGTCCTATCATGCATGAAAGTTATGTTGAGCAATATGCTTTAGATACTGATTTTAAAGAAATATATGAGACTTTGTGTCATTCTAACCATGTTGGGGAATTGGATTACCATGTGCATGATAATCTGTTGTATCATATTGGTAAGCTATGTATTCCATAGGGGGAACGAATCAACATAATAAGAGAAGCCCATTCTTCTCTTATTGCTGGTCATTTTGGTGTAGGCAAGACAGTGGCTAATTTGCAAAGGCACTGCTATTGGCCTAAAATGAATGAAAGTGTTTAGAGATATGTTCGAGGATGTTTGTTATGTGCCACAAGTAAACCTAGCAATCAAAAGTTGGGTTTCTATACTGCACTTCCGGTTCCTTCTCGTCCTTGGGAAAGTATTTCTATGGACTTTGTAGGAGGTCTACCTATGTCTAAACGAAATCATGATTATCTTTATGTTGTGGTTGATTGATTTAGAAAAATGTGTATTTTGATGCCTTGTAAGAAGCAATTTACAGCTGAGCAAACAACACAAATGTTCTTTCAAAATGTTTTGGTGCATTTTGGATTTCCTAAATCCATTATTTCTGATAGGGATTCTCGATTTGTTGGAAGTTTTTGGTCAAGTTTATGGGCACTCATGGACACCAAACTAAAAAAGAGCACAAATTTTTATCTGCAAACCGATGGTCACACATAAGTGGTCAATAGAAAAGTGGTGCATCTTCTTCGCGATTATTGCAGCAAGCATCCTAAACTTTGGGATGCGCATTTACACTACATTCAACATGCTTACAATCGAGCTAAGCACTCTTCAACTCAAACGTCGCCTTTGAAGCATGTTTTGGCTATTTACCCAAATCTCCTTTAGATTTTATCTTTGGGAAGGATATTGCTATTGATGGTCAATATGACATTGATAGGGCAGAAAAGTTCATTAAACAAATTCAGTCGATACATCAAATGGTGCAAGAGCAGTTGGAAAAGAGTCAAGCCAAGTACAAGACGCGACATGACAAACATCATTTTGATCATAGTTTCCAAGTTCGAGATGAAGTTTGGATTTACATTAGTAAGGAGAGGCTTAAATGAGAAGGTAAAAAACTAAAACCAATTCGATATGGTCCTTTCAAGATTATCGACAAGATTGGTAACAATGCCTTCTGTTTATATTTGCCTCCTTATATGCAAATGTATGCAGTTGTTAATGTTGAGAATTTGAAATTGTATGAGCCTCCTTTGATTTATGATCAAGGAGAGCATGTTCATATTCCTTCTATAGATGATTTTTCCTTAGAATATCTTACAGAACTACATGAAGACACAATCCTTGACATGAGAATGCGAACTTCAAAACGAGGAAATGTGGAGTATCTTCAAGTTGGTCTTAAAGGTACAAATCCAAGAAAATCCAAGTGGATTGAGGTTGGAAAGGTGAGGGAGGAATACCCTCATCTTCAGATAGACTGAAAATAGTCTTTTGGAGGTCCAAAAGCTTTCCAATGGGGAGGTGTGATCCAGGGGATCAAATTTTGCTCAAAAATTCAAAGTGATCAGAATCACTTCAAATCAAACGAGAGCATAGGTATCATCGTTACAAACCCAACGCAACTTGTTTGGGTTCAAATGGATGTCAGGAACGAGAGATATCGTGTTCTGTTCAAAATGACAAACAGGCAAAAAAAGGGATGCTGACTGTACAGTCTGTATGGATGCTGACGTGGCAGGTCGTACGCTGACGTGGCAGGCTGCATGAAACATGGCATGTAGTTGTGTGTACAATTGGCATATGATGTGCCTTTTTTACATTGAATGGGATGGTGACACGTGGCCCAATCAATGGCCGCCATGTGTCCCCTATATATTGGTTTAAAATTTATTTGGAGTCCACCGGATTCGACCCCGTGACCTCCACGCGCGTGCAAATCTTTGGAAAAGACCACCAACCAATGCACCACCATAGTGTTTCTTAACACTATATGGTGTGGATTCTATTTGAATTCAATTGTTGTAAGTTTGGGCAGGCGGTCGGGCTAGGGCCTAGCCCCAACCCGTGGTTATGTTATATTCTAATATGGCCACGATTTAAACCTTTGCATGCACATTCAAACTTTACCCCGGTCGTATGTGTTGTAATATGACCATGGGAGAATGCATGTGTATTAACATATCCCTTTTCAATATGAGCCTGGTCACATGTGTTGTGCATAGAACCACCGGTGCACCGACCGTTGTCCTGTGGTTTGGACTTGGCCCTTTTTTATATGCGCGCGAGGTCATATGGTGGCTATATGCCCATGGGCCTTAGGCGGTTAAGGGCCATCTTGTAACCATTTGACAGTTTGTACCAGTTGTGCAGTTGCACCTGGTGCTGATTTTTAACTTATAAAAGCGCATGGGGGCTAGGTTGAGCCAACAAGGGTGCATTTTGGCGATCTAGAGACAACAAGTTTGAAGGGGGACTTCCAAGAAGCCTATCTTCTTCAATTTCTGGCCAAACGAGGTGCCGAAAAAACCTAGCTAGGGGTTTTTTGGATGTTCTGGAGCCATTGGAGCCATCTATTTGGAATTTTGAGCATTGTAAAGTACATTTTTGAGCACTTTGAGCAAATAATACAAGAGAACCATTGGAAAATGGACTAGGATATGTAGCCCAAGAGAGGGGTGAACTCCTTTATCATTTGTTGTGTTATGTGTTTTATGTCCACTATTTATTGTTGTTGTTTATATGCATCTTGAATGAGTAATCTCTATAAAATTTGTGTTGCAAGTTTGATCCATTTGCATTTTAACACATGAATTAAATCTTGTAAATAATTTCAAGAATACAAGTCTTCTTCACTTTTAGATCAAAGGGACACCAGCAGAACACTTGGAGAAGTGAAAAACACTGTGGAAAATGACACCACCAGAGGAATGGCCTCATCACTTCATACATACTCTAGAAGGCATACCAGTGAATTGGTATACAGACTAGGAATTACGCAAGGGAACTATGATATGGACGACATTGCGATATAACTTTACAGTCACTTTCTCATTCGAGCATGAGAACTCCAAGATAGATGTAGCCCTTAAATAGATCAGTGGAGTAATATTCATCAAAGAACCAGAAATAACACTTATCACATAAGAACAACAATGGAACAATAAGACTGTTACACATAAAAAATACTCACTTTGATAGTGTCGCAAGTGTCGTCATTACAAAGGTTGCAAGTGTCGCATTTTTCTCACAAGGTCGCAAGTGTCGCATGTTGCTCACAAGTGTCGCAAGTGTCAAAGAAAGAATGCTACCATGATGCCTATGTCATGCCTATAACGACATGAGAAGGACACTTGAAACACCTCAAACATTTGATTTGGAAGAGGAGAAATGAGTCAGCGGGCTTAAAAACCTTTTTCCATCTGAAATCACCTCAAAAACTAAGTTTTCGAAGGGGAGCACTCCCCTATACCTCTTTTGGGAGCACTGGCACTCCCCCTTGCACTATTTGGGAGCATTATAAAGCTCCTTTGGCCCTTTTGAGGGAGAGATGGTGTCTTTAGGAGCACTGGCGATCCCCTTAATCCTACTGGGGAGCATTGTAGTGCTCTGATGGCCCTTTTGAGGGAGCGCTACCTATTATGGGCAGCAGTTGAGTTGTTGAGATGAATGGGGGAAGCATCTTTTCATTCTTGGAAAGTAGTTGAGCTTGAATCCCTAGTCCAGCCATGATCTTAGGGCAGATCCTCAACTGAAGGAGGCAAATTCTTAACTTTCCCAAGGATATCTCAAGTGGTTAAAGCCTCACCAAGGCTATATGAGCAAGCTTTCTAATGGTGAAAGGGGAGTGAAAAGGGAGAATCACACCAAACTTATGATCTTATAAGTGGTGCTGGAACAAAGATAATTTGGCAGCAAGAGACCTATGATCTCATAGGGAGCAATCAGTGAAGCTATCATCATTCGGATTGTGGATATTTTGAGCAAGGGGTAGACAAGGAGGACTTGACGAAACTGCTGCAATCCATCCACGGCTGTAAGCAATGTTTTTTCCTCATTAATATAATTTGGTTGGCCTGTTTCTTTCTAATTCATGTTCAATCTCACATGAATTTGTCTCTTTAGAATATAGACCTATTTCGGACTAATCTTGATAGAGTAGGAAGTGGTCGTACTTTGTTTGTCTACAGGGCTTATCGAAGAGCGAAAGATTGGAGCTCAACTCGGAACGTGCAGGGACAAACACCGGTAAAAGGTACTTATTTTCTCCTTCCTTATCACACACTAGTCCACCTAGATCTAAAAGGAAGTTAGTGACCATGATAAGCACTTTCTGTCTTAGAGTTAAGAGTCTATCTCTTTGAGGAGATCTATCTGTCCGCGGGGAGATTTTCCTTCAACAGAAAATGGTGACTCCACTGGGGAATCAAATCGAAACTTTTAGTTTTGATTTTTCCTCATAATACCTTGTCTTACCCTTTGTTGTTTTCTGAATTTCTGATTGCACTTGTTGATTGACTCTTTACCCCATCACATTCAGCTTCACTGTGAAAATTTGACTGAAATTTTGGTTTTTTTGACATTTTTATGAGTATTTTGAACCTGGCACCCGCCTGCCCATGTTAGAAGAGTGCCAACACTACTTAGAAGTGTTGGAAAGAGTGTTATAATGCCCTAGTGTCCCTTACACCAGAGTGCCAACCCTTTTTTGCACAAAATCTCTTAAAAAATTCCATTTTTTGGAGGTTCGGACCCTTTTTCTTCACTCGCTGAGCTACTTTGTGATTCATGATTCTTCCTTTGACCTTTAACATGCTTCCTCCTAAGAATTAAACACCTTTTTGTTCAGATTTTATGCCCTTATTCATTTTTTTTTAGTTTTTGTTGTTGAAAGGTTGAAATCGATCCCCTGCTTTCTTCTCTCCTATCCGACTGAGAAGGAACTCTAGTGAAGGACATTTGAAGTCTGTAACTCTTCTCATTTGGTTCTTTGAGGTCATCTGATCCAATATCTTTCGCCTTCCTTTTGAGTTTTTGGTTTTCTTTCTCTTGTTTGATTGTAAAAGGGTGTGTTGTTTGTGTGAAATTTGTGTTTTCTTGTCCGAATCTCCTTGATCTAAAAGGGTAGTTGTCAGGACAAGTTTTTCATTAAACTGATCATCATTCACATGAAAAGGAAGAAAGTACATCTTAATGATTAGTTTGCATATTAGTTTGCATTTTTGAAATGTTGTAGCATCATATTGGATTTGATTGAGAACAAAATTGATTGAGGGTGTTCCTTATCAAGTGTTTGATAGTGAAAATGACTCTTCCTCTTTCCCTTAAATAGGTATTCATTGAAAAGAAATGATTGCTTATTATATTTCATGCATATTTTTGGGAATTGAGTCATCATTCCATCAGTTTCACTTTCGTACACCCTCTAAGTAAACAACAGCCATTAAAATCAATGCTTAACTAAAATTTATCAGACTCTTTACATCTTTGTTAGAAAACCTACATTAGTTTAAGGTGTAGGGCTTTGGAATAGGTTGAAAGGATAACTTTCCAAAGCTATCAAACAAACTTAGTATCTTGTGGTAGGTAGAGTCAAATCCAATTGTCGTATTGGCTTGCTGGGATCCCCCTCTCACATAGGGGTTATGCACGAGGTCACATCCAGGTGAGTTACAAAGATTATCCCTCTGTGGTTCAACTATTTGTAGTGGTCGGATCGTATATTGGGGGTCACTGGAAGGTATACCCACGATTATGTGTGGGAGCCTTTCAAGTTGATTTCAGACTTGTTATCCTGCCCATAC
>JZKD02S0510747.1:552596-564809 GCA_000966675.3 Picea glauca
AAGGGGTTGAGATTTTGGGTAGAAGGTTAAAAGTTAAATCTTAAGGGTCATGATCTGCGTATAAGTTTAGAGCCCTAGCTTATTAGTCCGTAGGGTAGAATACCCAACAACAATAAGAGAAGTGACTCATGGCCCCATGTGTTGGCCACCACAAAGGATCACGAGGGTACTATTCTATCCAAATGACATGCTTATTGTACCAGAAAGTAGAAGATTGACAGGGTAGTCGCGCAGGATTCCCTGATTAGACTAAAAGTAAAAGGTCCCACGAGGTATCGTGTAAGAGTCTCATGAAGACAGTACAGAAAACTGACAAACTTTATTGACAAGAACACAGTAATCATGTGAGATGTGGGTCAATCCTCACCAACAGTCGGAGAAGTGCTCTGAGTCTTCATGATTACAACTTGACATATCTTTATGTACAATTTTTTACAATGTGGAGTTGATAACGACAACCCACGGAAAACGGATGGCACCACTGTCGGCCACCTAGACTTTAAAGATCTGCGGTCAATCTGGGGGTCAGTCCCAATGGTTGAAAGAAAAGATATATGGATCCCAATGCTGAGTGTATACTTGTCGCAAAAGTATGGGATCATTATTTTCTTCTTCCTCAAGCATAAATTTAGTTCGTAGGACCCAAGGATATTTTTCTTCAATAAAGATATGCATAAAATCTTCTTCAGAATAAAGATCTGAAATAGTATGAAGACGCCGAGCCCATGGTTCGAACATACTGACTATTTCACTGACTTGAGGATTGATATTGAACGGATTCAAACCAAAAGTTTCCCACCATTCTAACAACCAGTCAGGTTCTTCGAATTCTCTGAAGCTATGAGCAAACCTGATTTGTGTATAAAAGAACTCCATTCTGCCTTTCCATAGGAAGGCATTATACCAACTGGTTTTATATTGTTCATAGGTTAACCCATGAACTTCATTATCAGGATCCCCTTCTGGCCATTCTGTAACTGCTCTCATATGATTGATCTGAAATGAATGATAAACAAGCGATCTACACCAGCTTCGGATATTGTGATCATACCCTTGTGTTTCTGCAACATGAAGTCTAGAAAGATCTCCTAAATCTATCAATTTTTCTCTGCTTGTTCTATTCATATCCATATTCATGTGACCAAGAATATGTTGAGGAGGAAGTACTGTGGGAGAAGTATTCCTCGAGAATCCAGGAAGCCCAAGTTCCACCCTTTCTGAACCTCTGAGCTGCCACATAGGATGCCAACTTCTGCTGAAAACTTGCCAAGGAGTATTGTCATCATAAAAATGTAATTCATCTTAACCAGTTTGATGATTAAATTGCTTGGCGTAGACCATACAGTGTAGATACCCAAGTTGCCAATAATTCTCAGAGATGAAGGGCAGCTTAATTACTGCTGGGGGCTTATTCATAATTGAAGGAATAGTTATGAAATATCCAGGTGTTTTTTCAATAGTACAGGAACCATGAGGATGCACTATAGATAAAAAGGGAGTTCCCAATATACAATCCATAGGAGCTTCTCCTATATGGAATTTCATACCAATACTATAGTTCTGCAATAAAATGTTGCATCTGGATACTTCATATTTAAAATTAACATCTTTATTTCCGAGTCCTATGCATGTACCAAAACTAGGACTCCGGTATTTCACAGGGATTTTATCTTTATGCAGGAGATTTATATCTGACCCTGTGTCTATGAGTGCTATTAAAGAGAATATTTCACCAGAAATTTCTACTTTGATATCAATATAATATTTCTGGTAGGAAATAGGAAGAACTTGCATCTGTGAAAAAGAAGACACCATGCCTTGAACTGGAGAATCAGGTAGTTCTGATGCTTCACCCTCTGTTGTAGGAACATTCTCCAATGTTGGAGGAAATTCATTAAACACTTCCTTGAGTCTGGCAATTTCTGTTCTGGCCCATGAATCTTCAAAAGATCCAAAATTTATCTGTTGTTGAAGTAAAGAGCATTGTTCTCTAAGATCTAAAACTTGCTCTTTCAATTTAGAAACCTGGGTGGCTAAATCAGCAAGAGATATCTCTTGGAGTTTAGGCTCTCTATTGAACTTCATATAAGTCTTGATATTCTTATCATATGAAGCTTCTAAAAAGAGTGAAGGCCTCTTTATTTCAGAGTTAGATCCCTTTTGAATGGATTTGATGTAGGTTTCTAAAAGGGCCTTTTTCATATCTCCTTCAGGAAGGCTTTTAATATGGGCAATCATTCTGCTTTCATCAGTTTGTCAAATGGTATCAGAGCCAATCAAACATCTTTTGTGTCGGGTATGTGAACAACTCTCTCGCTCTGTTCTTGTTTAAATATCATCTGTATAAAACAACATCCATATATATCTGTGTATCTCTCCGAAGCTTTCCTGTTTTAACCTGGGGAATCGGCCAACAGCCTGTGTGAAAACTAGTTGAGATTTGCTCTACGACTAGTTAGTAATACTCAAACGCCTTCCCTTCCTGTGTTAAAAAGGAAATAGTCCGGATGGATTGTGTCAGTTCTGTATATAACTCTTCAGAGTCTTCTACTAGTATGACAGAATCTACTCAGTGTCTCATGATGCATTACATGCCTTCCATAGCAGACCTAGACCCTCGCCTAAAAGAATGTTATAAAGGAGCCAGAACTCCTAAAAGTCCTCCCTACGGTCTAGGATATATTGAACAATGTGAAACTACTATTCCTGAAAGTAGATTCTCAAATCCTCTGCCTAAAGGAATGAAAAAACTAGCCATTGAAGAAATGTTAAAATATTTTACAGTCATGACTGGATGTCCTCAATCCCAATTCTCTGAAAATTGGATTAAACAAATGACTAATTGGGATTTATTTACAAACCCCGAGGCAGAAGAATTTCATAAAAGTACTCCTTCAAATATAAAAGCCAAACTTGCAGAGGAATGGAAGGATTACATGAAGAAAAATGCATGTTGGATTTCTTTTTATGAATGGAAGAAATCTAGTCAGACACATATCAGCCAAGTCACAGGAGAAGGAACCAGTACTCCTGGACATAAGTGGAAAGGAGTAGATGGTCAAACTTTAGAGTCAAAAACAAATTTTCCACCTTTTCAAGGTATTCTTTTAGAAAATGAATCTACTCAGGCAAAGGCCATACCTTTACTCCCTGATACTGGTAACCAGTTGTCTGGTATTGATAAAAGAGTCCAATCACTGACGGAGCAAATAAATTGGACTAACTCGGCTTTAAGAGGAATGGCCACTCAGGTGTACCAGACACTAGAATGTACAAAACCTGAGCAAATAACAGACTTACAGGTAACTACTAATACTGTAGTTCATACCACAAACATCATCAGAGATAAGGTTGAATCTCTTGATTCAAAATTAGATGTGGTCCTGTTAGAAGTCTCAGAAAAACAGTCTGAGAAAACAGAAAAAATGGAAGAATTGGGGTCAGCCTTGAGTTCTATCGGCAAAACCTTAACTGACCTCAACAAGAAAAAGACCGATAAACCAATCCCTTCTTCCTTTCTCAGAGCTCCTCCCCCTCTGTCCATAGTTTCCCCTGTATATAATCCTACAAAAAGTACTCTCAAAGAAAAGTTTTCTATTTTCTTTCCTCTTGAGTCTTCTAGCCCAAAAACCTCAAAGAAATCTCCAGAAGACCCTATTTCCATGGTCAGCATACGAAAAGCCACAGATGAAAATCCCCATTTTAGGAGACCTGCAGCTCCTGATCTGGTTGGAAAAGGTAGTGTTCTAGAAGGAATATCCTATGGACAAGAATGGTACCAAGAATGGAATGTTGACAACCTTTCAGTTGCACAAATCAGACAAGTCATTGATAGAATGCTGGTTGCCTATAAAATCATGTGCATGAAAGGTAAAGGGGAAATTGAAGCCTGCAAAAGTCTTATCCAATGTTTTACTGGTTCTTTGAGTAAATGGTGGGAGACCATTTCCTCTCCTCTTATGCTTCAAAAGATGGAAGAAGAAACATTAAAAGATGAACAAGGAGATCTTGTCTACCACACTGATGGATCACCAATGAGTAATATGATTGGTGCTCTCACTGCCCTTATTTTAGAACACTGGTGTGGAACAGAGACTGAAATCTCTGACAAGCATGAAACTGTACTTATGAATATGAAATGTAGAAAAATGTCAGAATATGAACAGTTTCATCAAGAATGGACTCAAAGAATCTATGAAGTAAAGGACAGCAAAAATCTACTCTGGAAACAAGTATATATGGCTGCTTTACCCAGTAGATTTGTTGATTATCTTAAGATTGAAGATATTTTTTCCCTTCCCTATGAAACCTATACATGGGGAGAAATTTACTCCATTATTACTAAAGCTCTGCTTGGACTCTGTACTAGTATAAAAATGCAAAAATCTGTGTCGAAAACATCCTATTTACCTGATCAAAAGTCTGTATGCGAGCAATATGGAATTTTTAATACAGACATACAGCCTAGACAGAAAAGGAAAACCTACAAAAGAGAAAGAAATCATAAGGGCTATCAGAAAGGAAAATCTGTTTGGTTTCCCCGTTCTCATTATTATGAGCCAAAAGATATCCATCTGGAAGAGAATGAACAACAACAGTCGAAGATCATCGATATCAATGAAATCCCATCCCGAGAGACGATATCAATCAATTCTACACTGATACTGGAATAAATTCAACAACTAGAAGAAGAGGCCATGAAAGTAGATATGCCAGCAGCAGCGCAAGAGCCTTAGAGTCACGAAGCAGAAACCCAAAAGGAGGTGCAGCTCGAAATCACTGAAACAGTCTCAAAAGTTAATGGATCAACATAGAATCCAGAAGCAGCAATGGAGCCAAATGAGTCTCAAATGACCATCTCAGAAAACCTAACAGGGGAGACCAAGAATAGGCCAAGGAAAGACAAGTGCCTAAGAGACCAAGAACGGGCCAAGGAAATCCAACACAGAAAAAAGAAGGGCCAAAGAAAATAGGGACCCAAAAGGGGATGAAGGAGAATACACAACTGACCAAGGAAAAACAAAAACAGACTGAAAGAGCGTAGGAGAACACCTAAAATCCCAACAAACATGAACTAGGGGGAAATAAGAGACCAACCACGTAGATAGGAGGAGCATGCAAGAAATAAAAGGCACAACGAGAATCATCAGACTATACGATCATGAAGGAAGATGGGGAAATGATCGCCATAATGGTCCAAGATTGTCTAGCAAAGGGCTTCGACCATGTGGCACATCATAGAGACAAACTAGCAGAAATGGGGCATTTACTTAAGAAATTTGGGGAAGTACAGATAGCAATAAAAAGTAGAGGCATAGAGCCATTAACACCGAAAATAGAAGGAAGACTGCAATAAGAAGAGAGACAGTCAGACAAGGGGATATTGAAGCCACACACAACATTCCATATCAACCCCAACATACTGTGCATGGACGAAATTGTGGGGAAGACACTCTTGAAAGACTTAATCCAAATCGAACTTGTGTTGACAAGGATACCATCAGGGGAATTACACAGGTTGCAGGGGAGCGTCAATCATGAGGTACAGTATCATGCACGCAGAGACTTAATCAAATTGAAGAATGCAACAAAGAAACAAGAAAAAATGAAAATAGGCTATGAAAAGGCTAAATCTGAGACCAAGGAGGAAAGGGAGTGCCTAAAAGGGTTGGAGTAGAAAGTGGTAGGAACTTATGAGAAGATTCCACAGGCCGCGCAGAGTGAGGAAATCACAATAGCATAAAAGATTGATCAAATTGTGCAAGAAATTGATCAATATCAGAAGGAGATCGAGAATCTACGAGAACAACTCACACCAACCACTCCACCAACAGTCAAGGAGAAAAGGAAACAATAAGAAACAATGCAGTTGCAAGAGATAGAGCAACAAGTTAGCACAACAACTGAATTGTTCGATAAAGTAGCACAACTTTAGACAAGGTTGGAGGAGGATCCACAGGTCCAACGGTGGGACAAGGAAGAGGAAAGGATTAATGTAGAGATACAAGAGCTCAAGAAGAACCATAACACTATACCAATCCTAGAACGAGTCAAAGGGATGCAGGATATGAAAAAGCTGCAGGCAGAATGCATCACTGCATAAACGCAGAAACATGAGCGCCAGTCTCAAATGGAGACATTATAGGAGCAGGTAGCAAAAGTATTGGAACATGCAGAGGTAGTTAATACATATATAGAATAGACCCAGGCAGAATGTGCAGGATTGATCAATGATGAAGTTGTTTTCTAGGTAGTGGACACAATCAAGAAGAAGACTGCGCAGGAACTGACACAAGCAACAGAGCTCAAGGAAAAGTTCTAGATGATCACCAAGGAGATCGAGGAAGCTCCAAAGGATTAGGTGGCTCGAAAAAAGCCACATGTCAGTGTTGGGGGAATATTGGCAGTAGGCTGAAGTGAAAATAAGGATGATCATGGGGAAAGAAAGTGTGCAGAAAATAAAGTAACAACTGGAGGGAAACACAACACACACACATGCAAGAAATACTGCACAAGGAAAGTGACAGCTGGAAGGAATAACAACACGCATGCATGGGAGGAAGACCTAACGTCGGTAGGTTTACTGTTTTGGTAATGTATTGTAAACGACTGAAGAGGTTGAAATATATAAATATAGATACGTAGGTATTAGAAAAAAGTTTGGTTCCTTATGTTTTTGTGCATTATTATTCTGTCATAGATAGGTATGAGTCGATGCGATATGTAATGTTGTTATGTACTATTTTGTAAGATGTTGAGCTGGAGGAGAGGAGAGAAGCAATATCTAAGGTTTAGATCATAGGCTAAGGAGCTTGGTGCAATCTAGTTCGCCTCATAGAGATCTTACACATCTGAGGAGAATTGTAATCACGTGGTGCTGAAGATGTAGAACTACCACAATAGAAGAGCCAAGATCCAAATATTTGTGGACGTAGCCTAGGAGGGGGTGAACCACAGTAATATCTATGTAATGTGATGAATTCATTCATATCTTTATCTTCTTGCAGAAGTAATTTTTGTGTTTAATGAATGAATGAGTTACTATATTTCTATGAAATATGATTATGTTGTTAAGGGAATAAACTGTTGAAGGTAATGCATAGTTGTGAATAACAATATATTGCAATCATAAATTATAGTAGATGGCTCTGAATAATGATCTCATATCTTCTACTCAATCCTAGGTTGTAAACACCTGAGTCTTACATCCACCCATTTAAAGCTATCTCGGGTGAGACTACACAATGCATTTGTGTGTTGTGTTGCCTTCTGGTTTACCAGGGGGGGGCGATAGTTTTATAAGCTTTTGTTGGAAACCCGAAAGACATGAACCCTAGGTCAATAAATCATATGGTAAAGAAGGAAGTGTAATACCAAAATAAAATAAGATCTATGATGCAGATCATCCCAAGGTCTGTCGGGGCCATTCATTTCCTCTAGAATCACCTCGTCAGAAGGAAATACCAGGTCTAAAGGATATTGAGTGGTAAGAGAATCTTGATCCAAAATACGCTCGAGAACTGGATCTAACTCTTGTGGAGGAGTCAAAATGGGGTTGGGTGAGGCTTGCTTGACAATGTCGTATGAAAACTCATCGGCGGATAAGGGCATGGCCATGCCAAGGTGCCCTATCCCTTCCATCGAAGTTGATGCGTTAGGTAAAGTCCATGGGTTGTGAAAGTAGATCATTTTAAAAGTTGAAACTTGGAAAATCGCAGCCCTCGAATGGTAGGGAACAACTGATATGAACTTTAAATAATTGGAAGGTGGCAGATAATCAAAAGTTCCCATCAATGATGGAAAAAAACTGACACCTAAGTTGATATTTCCAGGTTGCGCGTTATCAATCATCAGGACTGTGGAAGCCCCCGATGAAGGGTCAAGACGAGATAAGGACAACTGGTCAATGGTTACTATTTGGCTCTCATGCGGAAAGAATAAGACCCGAAAAACCATGGCAACCACCGCATGCATCGCATAAGTCCAACTTCGTTCTAACAAAAGATTGTAGTCGATAAGTGCATCGACTACTTCAACTTCGACACACATAGTCTTACCCCCTAACTGCACGGGGAAAGAAGGAATTATTATGTGTGGTCCAAACAATCGACCATCAAAAGTTGTAAGAAACGTAGGAGAGAGAGACAACTTAGGATGGCCAATGGCCTTCAAACAAGCCAACGACATCACGCAAGTCGAGGCACCCTCATAAACCACCGTATGGAAAATTTTATACATCAAAGACCTCATGGTGTATTCCACTACTATTTGAAAGGCGACGTGGTGAGGAAGACGAGTTTTAAGGTCAGCTGGATAAAAAGAAACCATTCTTGGGTTATTATTCTTTGCCACTCCCAAGGCGGACAACATAGATTTTCTATGTCAGTGGAAACTCTAGAGAATATCCATAGTAGACATCACACAAGGGGTCTATGTTATATCCTCCATGATGGATTAGTTCTGAGCAACCCTCGCATTTGAATTATGGGAAGCATTATTAAACGCACCTTTAGGGATGCGAGTTATTGTCTTGCTCAATGTCTTATCAATTTGAAGAGGATTCAATGGGTTAGTGGCCTCCTTACCCTTCTCGATAGATTTTGGTGTTCCGTAGTGACGATTCTTGGTTGATAAATGAGCATCGACATTCATCATGTAAACTTTCATGGTCGGGATTTTAGTAATAGGTGTGGGGGGTCCCTGGCTTCCCCCAGCCGCGCTCATGGATGTGTAAGCCTGAGCCATATTTTTCCCTTGTGGAAAAGGGTTTGTCAACATAACAGGTTGTTGTTTTGCTAGTAGCTTCCTGGCTTCCGGAAGCTGAGGGAATAGGTGAGTCAGGTGGTCTTCTGTGAAAATACTACACATATTCTTCCACTTCTTCTTCTTAGTTTTTCCCCTGCCAACATTGTTGGAAGCCTTTTTATCCCATTTATCCTTCTTGTTTCTTTGTTTCTTATTTCCCTCAGTCTGTTGGTTGGCCTTGGAATTCGTCGACTGCATAATGTGCACGTCTGACATATGGGTAGTGGGGGAAGCCAAACTAGGAGTATGGTTGGCCACAGTATGTTGTATCAACAATTGTTGTAACTGATTCGACAATAGAACTGTGGAATTTCTTTGTATTGAGCCCACTATGCTATCATTTTGGGGCCTAGAATTTTGTTTGGCCTTATCAACAGTAGACTTTGGCACATCAGGTAAGATCTCGTAGAGCATGCCAGACTGAGAGTAAATCAGTTCTAGCTACTCGACTGTCATAATAGCCTCCTCCTTTGAAAACACCTCATATGTTTCTATGTCTTTGGACATGCAAGGAAACAAAGACTTCAAGAACCACTCAAGAAATAAAGTAGGAGGAAACTTGACCTCAATAAAGCTCTTTCTTTGTTTCCATTCTATGATATGATCCGAGATATGGTTGGCCTTGGTCTGCTTGAAGTTGGTCAACAACTCAATGGTGACATCGTATCTCACTAACAACTAGAAATGGTTCAAAAATCCATCACCATGTCATTAAAGTAAGAGTACTTTGAGCTATCCAACTCAATATACCACTTCGCAGCACCCCCTATAAGAGTGTGTTGAAAAATGTGCAACTGAACAGATTCATCTTTCAGCGTGTTTGATGAGCACCATAAGTGAAACGTAGTCACATGATCACCTAGATCTTCACTAGGATTACCCTCAAACATTGGAATATCAAAAGGAAACTTAGTCGGCATGGGGGGCCAATGCAGATTATGACATATCAGGTCGTTTAATAATATCAACAAGTATGGAAAATGCAAGGTTACCAAAAAGCGTAGTTTTGGTTGTGGAGTATTTATAGGAAAAGAGGGCCCTGAATTTTGACTAGCACTAGGTTGCTAGAAAAAGTTGGACTCTTGTCCAGGGTTTTGGTAGAATCTGTGGCCTTGACCAACAAAAGGAAATTGTGTATGTTGTTGCATCATTGATTGAATCCTGAAATTGGACGATATATGCTACGCATGGATTGCTCCCCTTGTCATGTTCCAAGGACCTTGGTTGGGGATGCCCCCACCTGATCCTCTTGACATAAGTACAAAACCTTTCCCGGAGTTCCATTGAGCATGGAAGGGGTTTCCCTAGACCGACATATTTTGCAAGGGAAATGATCCCTGCCAAGGATTCCAAAGGGATTGTGTGGAGTATACTCCATTTGTTTCTCCCTGTGAAGGAATGGTACCTTGCATAAGGTTATGTTGACCAAATATGGGGTTTCCCCTAGTCAGAAAAGTGGTTGAAGAAAAGGCATTGTTCCCAAACATGTCCAACAAATAGAATGAAATAGATCCCATCGACGTTGTGTAGGATGAAGGTACCAAAATGCCTCTACTCAAAAAGATATAATTAGCATTAGGCCTGATTGGTTGTTGAAAATCACCACTGAGTGAAGGGGAAGGAGGAGGTATATGAACCCCATCATAAGGAACAACATTAAAAGGGGCAGTATTTCCCGCGATTTACCCTTGAAAGGGAGAATTAGAGATCCCTGCTCCTACACCCATGGTCTTTAAAGAAGAGTAAGTAATAAATGAATTTGTGTCAAAGCTAGGAATCCCATATGAGAAGGGAGCACCCACATGTTCTGAGTGAACAAAATAGTGGTTGAATCCGTTAAAGGGATCAGACCACTACTTGAAATTGTGGGTTTCAGGACAAATGTGTTCATGAAAAGAGAAGGTGGGGGAGGACATATGATTCCACCTCCATTAGTAGTTGTAACATGAGTATGGGGACTCTCAGACGAAGTAGAAACATTCACTTCCATTTCCGCTCTCTGAAAAAACTGCCAATCAAAAAATGTCAACTTGGGAGGGACAATCTAGATTAAGAGCGGCACTGACAAGTTAGTGATCAGAGGATTTGCTGGCTTGAAACCTGCTATCTCGAGGTCATAAACGATAGATTCCTTCGGTGTCAAAAAGTCCTCTCGAATAAGGATTGGGTATACACTAGTACATATTGTAAAAATTTCGACGTTTTATTTGCGGCGTTATGGACAAAATTGTCCATATTGTCACAAAATAGAGGAAATTTATAAAAAATAAAATTCATGTTGCCCGAGAATGTCGGTCTTGCCACGTTGACATCTCTCTTGCCACATTAACATCTCTCTTTCCATTTTAACATCTCTCTTTCCATGTTTTCCACTGGAACGTCTCTCTTGCCACGTTTGTGAAGATATATGTCGCAATTGCGATGTTTTGGAAACTGGGTTTTCCCCTCCAACGATCACCTTAGTATGTTCACCAAGTCAAAATACCAACGGTAACTTAGGAATTTTTTACGTCAGAATTGTGACATTACAAAATCTATAAATATGTTGCATTTGACAGATGTTGCGACAAGTTTGCTATAATAACGACACTTCAAAAAGGTTTTGCGGGTCTTCTCGGTGAACAAAAAATAGATATTTGTTTCAGTATAAGTTTGTCCGAAAGAATGTCATAAAACATTAGAGATGAATGGGTTCAGTGTCATTCAACATGCCATCTTCAAAATCTTACTTCTTGATCTTGTTTGCATCATAACTTTTCACCATAATATTGATCATTTCTCATTTAAATATTTCACAAAGCATGTTCTTCTCTAGTGTCTCCAATTCTTCCAATCATTTTTTAAAATATTTAGTTGTCTATATCCTCTATGTTACTTCTATTTACAAGGATAACACCTATTTTTTTATCGACATTATTGCTTATTTGTCAAAGGTTTTTACATTTATCATTTCTTCCATGTTGTCCTATATTCTGAGAGAATAACATCAAGTCAATTATTGTAGTCTAATCTCTTCAAGTCACATATTTTTTGAGTATGGATGCAAATACCATGTTCATACTCTTTGTTAGGACGTTTTTGCTAGGGTAGTATGGAATACTCTTCTAATCAACAAACTTAAATATACGATCAACCATTTATAAGTGTTTGCAAAGAAGTGGGCCCCTAGATCAAAAGATGTATGTACCAGACATCCATAGTGACATAATATCTTTTCAAATGAGAATTTGTAGCTTCTTTGTGAATAGATCTATCAATCCAACAACCTGAACGCCTAATCACTTAGTGAATATATCTATGCCCATAATTACATATTGAAAGTGTCTTCTTCTTTTCTAGTACAAAAGGTCCAATAAAATGGATTCCCCAATGATCAAAATTTTGCATTAGAGGAATAGGTTTAAGTTT
>JZKD02S0510747.1:606574-619615 GCA_000966675.3 Picea glauca
GCTTGGCATTGGAACATGGTTTGGTCTAGTTTCATCATTACTCCTGTTCTTAAACATTGAGAATTCTTAACCTCAAGGAGAAACTTTGGAAGTGCTTTTCAGGGAAACTGATGTTATCTTCATATGTGATAACTTGTTTATGTTCGACATTGAAATGCCATAATGGTTATGATATTATTAGTTGGTAGGTTTGATTAATTTTGTATGGTTTTTTTATGGACGTCATTTAGAGAAGAGGAGATGAACATGTATTTAGACACAAGTTCATTTTTAAAGTGATTTTCCATGCACAAATTTTGCATACCTCATATTTCAGGTCTTCATGCTTGTGGAGATGATACCAAGAGTAATCTCATTAGGATAGAAGTTGTGACAACATGTTTCATTGGGTAAAAGTTTGAAGGATCTGTTAGACGTGTATGAACTTAATGTCATTTCATTCACCATATTGTGTCTTTTTATCTCTTAGACTCTCTCGAAAAAAAAAACCCAACTTTTAGTGTGAGGGAAAGCCTAAGGAAACTATTAAGTGGGTCACTAGCTGCCACCTATATGACTTACTCCTCCTTTGGGCTTGGAATGACTATTAGGTCTTGATATTCATATTGTATTTTTTTTTTTAAATACCTATACAAAGGTGTCAATTGTGACGTCTTTCACTCTCTTCCCATCGCTATTGCCATGTCGAAGATGTCTCTCTTTCAACCTCCAAGATTGTCTCTCCCATAGCAACCATGTCGGAGCTAGTAACTCCAGGCCATCGCTATTTCCACCTGATGGACATCATTCTTGCCATGTCCAAGAGTGTCGCTCCCATAGAAACCACGTCGGAGCTAATACCTCATCACGTCGGTCTTTCCACCTTCAGAATGTCTCTCTTGCCACCTCTGAAACGTCTCTCTTGCCACCTTTGAAATGTCTCTCTTGCCACCTTTGAAACGTCTCTCTTGCCATGTCTGAAACATCTCACTTGCCACATTTGAAACGTCGGTCATTCAACATTTGAAATGTCTCGTTTTCCATGTTTGACACGTCAGTATTGCCACATTTGAAACGTTCCTAGACGTCGGTCTTACGACGTCAATATGGGGCTAGACAATCTAATTTCTTATGACACGTGGAATCATATAACGTCGCAATACCGACGAAAACTAGGTCGTCGGAAAAACGACGTCCTGTGAAATGACGTTTGAGGGGGCCCAAGGTTTGTCGGTCTTCCGACAATAGAAAGTGGCAATTGCGTCAAACGCACCATCGGAATTTGACCCAAATGCACTAGTGATAGTTTCCTGCGTCCTAGTCACTTTGAAAAATCCTTCTTGATCAAGTCTTCACCTCAATGGTGGTGGAGGTGGCTCCAACACAACCGGCAACAGGCCCTGAAGCCTTCATGACTGACAGATCTATTGATATATATTTTTTTGAAATGATCAACCAACACATTAAGGTTTGACTAGCATGGAACACAAATCACCCACTAAAATTTTCCTAAAGATAAATCAAGAAGTCAACTAACTAGTGGGAAGGAAAGTTACGTGAATCGACACTAGAGAAACTAACCAGTGTAAGTGAAACTCAAACACATAAGCACCCTCCAGGTATTATTTGCAAAGCGTGATCTGACACCTACCCTAGGTATCATAGTATACCCCTGCAGTCACCTGTGTAAGTCCGTAAAATATGGGAAACTAAGTTTCCAGCTCGTATTCAGTCACCAGGCGGGTACATTCGATAGTCAGGAAGATCGTAATGAGTATGATAATAAGTATGAAGCAATTCAAGGGTGTCAAAAGCAATTGTTCCGAAAGAAAAATGAGGATATTGAATGGATTTGAGGTCCACAAAGCTTCATAGGAAAATGTGATCAGTATTTTTCTTAAGAAATATGATCAATATACAGTCCCCACTACGTCCGGTCTGGCTTTGGAGGGATTATATCCTCTACCTGTCCTCATGCGACCTTGTGTTTATCCCCTATGTTAGAGGGGGGTCCCAACTAACTCTTACGATGTTAGACTTAAGACACTCCCTATCTCATAATTCAATGTGTGTTTTAAAATGGCCTTGAAGAGTTTCCTCTTGACACCTAACTCAAGGCCCTAAAAGCCTAAACTAGTCGGTGAACCCAACAAACATAAATTATAATCTATTTTAAGTTAAGCGTTAATTTTAAGGCTTTATTTATGCAAAGTATGTGGTCATGAAACTAATGGTGTTTTGAAGAGACGAATAAGGAAGAGAACTTTAGCTAATTTTAAAGAAACAATATACTTCGAACTTAAAGAAAATCTTGTAAAACTCTTTGTAAAATTCAAGTTTTCTAATCAATGTTTCAAGATATTTAATTGAAAGTTTCCTAAAAAGTGATTTTTCTTGACTAAGAAAAACTACTTTTATTTAAGGAAATCAATAAATAATTTTTAAACTAAGACTCTTTTATTCTGCAAAAAAACATCCTAGGCTACTTTACCAAACTAAAGGTAAGAAAATAAATTCTTTTTTGATCTATCGAACTACTTTAACAAGAAAAACTAAAGTAAAAATATTATTGTTTTTCAAAGAAAGAAACATGAAAAAAGAGAAAACATAAACCAAGATTGACAGAGACCCTAAGCCAACTGCGAAAATGCACGGATTCAAACAAGAAACCAAAGGAGGATCTAAAACTTGAATGTTCACTCTAAACCTTTAGGGAAAACAAAAGAAAACTAAGAAACAATTTAACCAAAACTTTTACCCAAGCTAAGGACAAAGATAGAGACTCTGGCAGGTTCAAGAAAGTCTTGATAAGCCTAAAATTATATAAGGAAAGAGACATACCTCTCTTTGTTAAAAAAACACTTTCAAGACACAGGGACATGGGTTGTTGCATCAACAGCCTGCGTATGTACGCATGATCTCTACTGTGCAAGGCACATATGTATGTGGGATGAGACAAAGCAGAGCACACACACCTCTGAGAATTTTCAAAAAATAAAAAGGCTAGGAAGACTGACTGGGCAGGGAAAGTTGGTAGGCACCTTCCAAGTGACTAAAGACCCTTAAAATACTCAGTGAACTTGACTGAAACTCAAAACGCAATCAAGAAGCCAATAAAAACCCAAAAAACTCCCTCTAAAACCCTAGAGAGACTCTCGAGTGGAGTCTCTAATTCTAGTAGAGGGAAAATCCCCCTATAACTATACCAAGGTTCTAAGTATAGACATAGCAATGAACTCCCTTAAAAGACAATATAATTCCTACACTACTCCAAACATTCCACATAGATGAGCAGAAAGTGATAGAAGATTAGCCAGAAGAAGTACCTTTGGTCCAAATGTTTGATGTTGACCTCCTCGAGCTTTGTTGCTTCCTTGGATGCTAGTCTCCTCCCAAAGTTGACCTACATCAATGCTTAGGAAAAAAAGGCTACCAATATTATATCTCTATTAATCAATTACGGTTAGATATAACTCATTATGCATAAACCAACTAAAAGATATAAATATATCATTTGGGAAAGGGAAAAAGGTTATTTTACTCAAAATTCAAAGATTGGAAATTACAACCTTTGCAGGCTGACGCTCCGTGAATATGGTCTGGGATCCTCTTAAAAATTCTCCAAGTGCACCTTCCAAATGCTGTATTTTACAATCAACTGATCACTTCAAGGGAAGGAAAGGGATTGTATGGGAGAAAAGGGCTAGAGAGGGAATGTTGAGGCAATGAATAAAAAAAGGATGCAAATACTTGGGCAAGGAAGGAAAGGGATTTGGGCAGAGTTCCCTCGTGCTAATGCTTGATTTTGGAATGAGACCCCAAGACCTCCTTTTATATGAAAAAAGGATAGTGATTCATTTTGGGGATGGGATATAGCAGGTGAAATGGTTGGGAAACCTCCAATAGCCCATTAATTCCACTAAATTCCTTGCAACTTTTGAAGGTAAATGTGGGTTGTTTTTTATGCAGGTAGAATATGTATGTGGGGTTTCTAGCATGCATCAAGCATATGTACGTGGGAAGTAGTACAACGAAGCACGTACATGCTCCAAAAAATGGTTTTTTAAATAGAGTTCCTCAATAGTTATTTGACAATTTGTGCAAGTAGAAAGGCCAATGCCATGTATGCATAAGTACAAAATTTTACGAATATAACATCTCGCATATCTCTAAATTTCTAGTACATGTTTATTTCAACATCCTATGGGAGAACAGGTACAAAAGATCAATATTTGTAATATGTGATGGATTTATAGCTCAGGTTTACTCATTGATCTTTAAACAAGAATGCCCAAGGCTCTCAGAAGCAACAAGGAAAGTGATATTCAATATTGAGCATTCGAATCTAGAGGAAAGAAGCACATATATCTGAATTTTTGGAGCCACTAGTGCACCAAACTTGTTACCAATCCATGTGCCTGATAAACTAGTGTGGTGGGGGATTTTCTACCAAAGAATATTACAAGGGTTCAATGCTTATTTGATTAAATAAAATAAAATGGTATTTATCCCATATGGGTTTTATGTAGGTTACCATTTCTTGAAGGACACTACATAGGCTATACAAGAAGCTCTGAATCAAATGGAGTATAGGTTTTATACTGGGCGATACATGAAACATGACCCTAGGAAACTGGTGGTTGAGAATCCTAATTAGGTGATATCCCATTGGAAATATGTGCCTGACAATTTTGAGGATCAAACCTTCATGGATAATTCCTCGGACTCGGATGAAGTATTACGAAGAAAAAAAACAATGGACCTAGTCAGGTTCACGACCTTGCTTGGGGATGAAAATTATAATTTTTAGAGAAAATAGTTGAGGAAATGGCTCAATCATAGTAGGAAGGTCCATAGTAGACAACAAACAAGTCAGAGGCACAAAGACTCTTAGAATAAGTATAAATAATGATTCAACTAGAAAGGGAGACTGTCATAGTGCCAGAAATAACATCAGGGGTAGTAACCCTAGTCACGCTCAGAGAAGACGGGGAGATGGAAAACCATGGAAACAACTCAATTGGAAAATACAATGAACAAAAAAGTTCATAGTGAACACCCACATAAGAACCAAAAACCAAGCCGACAACTGCAATTTCAACAAATTCATTCGGCCTAAGGGGGGTGGCTTTTATTATTTCTAATTTGATCATGGTATACAATCATGACATAGAGGAGGTGCATCTTGCAACTCCTATTTTGAATGAGGTAGTAACAGGGATGTTGGACACACAATTACCCCAAGGACAACAACCTTTGGATACAGAGGCAGGTCTGAATACAATTGAAGGTCATATCACCTCTTCATATTGAACCTCACATTCTCTAGATAGAGGGGAAGGTTGTAACAAAGGCCAAGATGAGCCAACAAATAAATAAAATACAAGAACCCAAAGGAATAAATATGAGGATGGTAACATGAATGGAATCACAAAGAATGAGACAAAATGAAAAGGGGAAGAACAAGGGAACCCTAATGCTGAGAATTCATTAGGAGGTAACATTGGAAAAGGAGTGGTTGATGAAGAATTGGTGAGTAACAAAGGATTCAAAAATATCCAGAAAATAATGTCATCTGATTCTACACTCCCAGGGTCAACAACTTTGGAAAAAACCACAGCAGAAGGGGTCACAAAAAATACTTCCAACTTGATTGAGAACATTGGATATTTGACCATTAAGCTAGGAATCAACAAAGGTAAGGAGGTAGTGCTTTATCATTTTCATACACTAGGAGGCTTAGGAATTTCCCTCTTGTGGGGTGACCAATCGATTCAAAATCCTATAGACAAGGTGGATGATGTCCGAGCTATATCTTATGACAAAAATAGGAAGGTAGTGTTAAGAAGGATAGGAAATAAGAGGTGACTCACTCTAGATAGTGAAATGTTAATTACCATGGAAGAGACCCTACTGGATGTTAAGAATTCTAAGGTGAGTGAACTGTTGGGAGTAGGAATGAATATATGCAGTGCCACCATGGATAGGGAAAGAAAGGATGAGCATGATGTTGACTCTATGAGATCATAGTTACTACAACTCATGCATCAAGTGGATTATTACCAAGAAACCACACTGGAATTTAGATTCATAAGAGCTAAGCTAGGAGAGATCTATAGTCAATTTAAGTTTGAAAGAGAAATTTTTATGACCTGGATCATTGGCTATCAAGAACAAATGTAGATGGGCCTCATATATTACAAAGGCATGAGAAATCTCATCACGTGTCAGAAAAAAATAGAGTAGATCAAAGAAATCCAAAAAGGTTGGGGAGAATAGGAACATGGTGTTAGGATGCTCACTAATGAGAGCCTGGTTATGTTCAAAACAAAAGAAGAGTATTGGGTACAATTGGTGATTTATTTGCATCGGAGAATGTAGGAAATATGGGAATAATGTCTTGTGAATTGGAACAATATCAATCAGAAGATGAGAAACCTTTTATTCCCAAAATTAGGCACACCCGACAACTTTATCAACCTGCATGCAATAGACCAACAATTCAAGGAGCACGATGTTGAATTTGAAGCAGAAGTTTGGGAGATCCAAATACTTGAACAATGACAATTTAAGAGATTCATTGATGGATTGATTGGAGTAGCGGGGGCCCTATGACATATAGGCTCTGATGTGGAAAAAGTCAGAGAATGGGTGATGGAAATGAAGGATAATATCAGCATGTCAATGGAGCAACATTTATTCCCATATTTTCATACTTGAGAGGATATATTCTCCCAATGGTCTGATTATGACAGTCTGAATCCTTTCAGATGAATGGAGATAATTGATAGCTTCCATGTGGAAACAATCCTTTATATTTTCTTTTCTTTTGTTAAGTGAACATTGTTGTTATTTTTTTGCATGATATTTTCATATAAACAAAGAGGTTGACCTTGTTTTGAAAGGTTGACAGCTTTGTGTAATCGCTAATGGTTAGATGAAAAAATATTTTGGAGTTTAATATTGAAGCTTATATTGAGCCGAAGACACTCACTAAGGATGTAGATGGAGATAATAATGAATAAAGGGGAAACACATCAAATCAACCCAAACTTCATACTATACATAGGGAATTGGTCAACCTTGAAAACGTTTTCAATTTATAAGAAAAAATTAAACATCCCAAGAATGTAAAAATGAGTAGTTCTTGTCCTGACTATGAAGTAATGAATCTAGGAACTGTTGATGAGCCCACGAATATTAAACTCGAAAAATAATTATCCCATGAGGAAAATAAATGCTACATAAATTTGTTTAGAGAATACCAAGATGTCTTTTCCTGGACCTACCAATATTTGAAAATGTACGATACCAGAATCATCCAACACACTATCCCAATAAGACCTAAAGTCAAGTTTTTCCAATAGAAACTAAGGAAGTTTCATCCGTCCCTTGAGCCTATGATGCAGAAAGAGATTAAAAAACGTTTGGACACCAATATCATATTTCAAGTGAGGCATTATGCATGGGTAGCCAACCTAGTTCCCGTTAAAAAGAAGTCAGGGGAAATTTGTCTTTGTGTAGAATTTAGAAACTTGAATAGCGATTTAGCAAAATATAACTATCAGATTCCTCCTATGGATCTACTCTTACAGAATGTATCTGGATCTGAAATTTTTTCTCTTCTATATGGATTCTTAGGATATAACGAGGTTTTGGTGTTAGAGGAAGACAAATTGAAGACAACTTTTCATACTAAGTGGGGTATTTTTGCCTATAAACACATGAGATTTGGACTGATTAATGCAGGAGAAACCTTCCAAAGAGCCATGGATGTGGCCTTCATAGGTATTATAAACAAATTTGTAGTGGCCTATTTATATTATGTCATAGTTTACTCTAATAATAGAACGAAACACATCACTCATCTCACCCAAATTTTTTAAAGATGCGGGAACTAAGAAATATCTATGAACCAAAAAAAGACTCTATTAGAGTGGGGGAAGAAATTTTTTTAGGCCACATTATTTCTAAAGATGGAATCAATATTGACCTTGAATGATTAAATTCCATCTCACAACTCCCACTGCCTCACAATAAGAATTCCATGGAATATTTCTTTGGGAAAATTAAATTTGCAAGGAAATTCACAACTGATTTTGAGATAGTCAAACCATTAAAAAGGATGGTATGCAAAGATGTAGAATTTAGATGGAGTGAGCAAGGGAGAAAAAACTTTAATGAAATCAAAACTGCCATTTCTGAAGCCCCTATTTTATGAATTCTCGATTTCAGCAAGTATTTCTTCCTTTACATTTTTTCCATCGATTAGTCCCTAGTTGTAGTCCTAACTCAAAAGGATGACAAGAAATACGAGGCCCATATCTCATTTATGAGCATGAACCTCCAAGGAATCAAGCTTAATTACCATATGATTGACAAAAAATCTTATGTGGTATATAAGGCAGTAAAACACTTCAGATCCTATATCCTCAAAAACCATACTAAGGTTATAGTGCCCCACCTAGCGGTAAGGTCACTTTTCACACAACAGGAAATGGGAGAAAGGAGGGGTAATTGGATGGTGGTCATCCAATAATTTGATATAAAAATTAAACCAACAAATATAGTTAGGGGCCAGGGGTTATGTAAGTTGTTTGCAAAATCCCAAGACCTAGGAGAACCATAGAATTTGGGTTGGGATAATGAGTTGTCCCTATGGTGTAGTGAAGTAATGTATATCCCACCCGAGGAACATTCCCGGTATACAGACTTATCGTATTTATTACATCACAACACCTTCCCGAAAAAATTAAGGCATAGGGAAAGGAGAACACTTGAGATAAACTCCACTCAATATTGTCTCATTAATTATATACTTTTTCAAAAGAATTATGCCATTGTATTTCTAATATGCCGTGAAAAATATGATGCTAAGAGAGTGTTAGAGGAACTTTATGATGGGTTGGTAGGGGGACATTTCACAGGAGAAACCATTGACCACAAAATTTTAAGGGAAATATATTATCAGCCAACTTTATTTATGGATGGGAACACATATGTTATTAAATGAAAAGTTTTTCAATTTAGTGTTGGAAAAGAGAAAAGGGAAACCATCCCATTCCAACCAGCGACAATTTACATAACTTTTGAGTAATGGGGGATAGACATAATAGGAGAGATAAATCTAAATTCATCAAAACAAAACAAATACATACTTACAACAATTGAATACTTTACGAGGTGTCCAGAATCTATTCTCGTCTCTCATGTCAATGAAAAAGTAGTGATACAATTTATGGAAGAACACATCATGGCAATATTTTTAGTACCTATTAGCACTCTATAAATCTATCTGGATGGAAGACAGATGACAAAGGTAACTATTTCAACCAACTTTAGGTTGGATTTTGACCCTCCCAACCAGAGAGGGCTCTCTCGGACATACAATTATTTGGGATATTCAAAATATTTGGCAATGCGTGTACAGAGATCATATTCTTCTATGGTGTAAAATTTAAAGATGGTAGGACAAAACATAAAAGCAGAGCCATTGGGAAATGGGGTATGTTCTTGAAAACATATGAAGAGTTATAAGATACGTATTTCCAGAGGGAACAAAGGAATAATAGGTATGATGTTCATCCAAATAAGTAATATGAGATGGCAGAGGAAAGAAGAGGAAATACTACTATCAAAAAGAGGCGTCTAATAGAGAGAGAATCTCTTGGTGAAGCATTAGAAGAGGAAACATGAGGATTGACTACTGCAAACAGAGCACTGATCACAAGTGAAATCTGAAGCAATAACCAAAACTGCATAACAAGTATAATTCATATGAGAAGGGGCACCAAGAAAAATGAATTCCTTCCATTATTTAAATATTATTACTAGCAGAAAAAACACATTCATGAATATGAAGGACAGGAGCACACACTGAACATCAACACCGTGATGAATCTTGGCTATCTATGAAAAACCTTATATTCTTATATTAAACTTCATAATAAATTATGAAGTTCTCCTGCTATGAGGGCATGCCCCTCTCTGGTAAGTCCAACCCTTCATTTATAGTTTTGATAGGATATATAGATAAAGATATATAGATAAATTACATATGGAATTCAAAACGGATCATCTTCCCTAAGATTCCAAAAATAGATATTTTCCACGGAAGGAGTAACATACAACAACTGAACTCCTATTTCCTAGGGAATGTTATAATAAAAAAATGACATATTCGAGATTTTACCCTGAATGCCACTTGTTTGCATCATCATAAAATTTCTTGAAAGATACTTAATTTATCTTGCAATCTATTTTAGATTTTCAATTTCTTCCTTTAAAGTGTCAAGCCAATCAGGTTGGTTTTCTCCAATACCTTCAACCGCTTCAGCTTTAACCTCTATCTTCTGTTATTTGCTCCTTTTCCTCTTGAAAACTTCCATTTGGTACTCATCTACGTATCCATTGATGATTAAATCTTTAATGATATGATTTAGTCTGATTCCTTCACCTGACTCTATTTCATCTCCAGGCTCTGTGTGAAACTTTATTGCCAATATTTGCGCAACAAGATTTTCTTTCCTCTTCATCAATAATATTGTTAGATTATTTGAACATCCCAGTTTTTTGAAGGCCACTGGATTTTTCTTCTCCATTTCCTCTATCTTTCCCGAAAGAATGAGCTTACCTCCCTTAGCTGTACAAGAATTACATGAAATATTTGATTTGTGGTTACCCTGTTCTAGAATAAAACATTAATCGTCAACAAAAGAGCAATGTCACTCATGTTTTGAATGACATTCGTCATTTAGTGCTAATCATGAGCTACTGATGAAAGTCCTTGCATGGACAACGACTTATCGCATTTGACCATTGATTTCAAATGATGAGCCTTTGAATCAGTTTTTTGGTGGTGCTCACCCGACATTGCACGAATGAAAAGTACCCAAACAAGTGTCTTGAAGTTATTTGAATAGCTGTCAACTTTTACTTTCCACATGAGACCCTTGTATTTGACATATTCAATGATATTTTGACATGTGGCATCGGGGTGTGATTGAGCAGTTTCGAGCTCACCCACTTTTCCCCCTGATATGCATCCGGTGGCGCAATGTGCCCTCGAGATGAAACTGTGGTATTCTTATCATCTCACTTTCAAAATATTAACCTCTGCGTTATTTCTCAGCCCGATATACTCCACAACCATCGATCTGTTTTTCCCATGATCTGTGACCCACTGGGTCCCATCAACTTCACCTTTCTTCTATATTTATCTTTGTCCACTAGATGTGGCCCCGTCCACTAGTCTATCACTCCTCTATACTGATTTAGCCTACTTCTAAGTCCCAAGACTTGGAATCCATGTGAATTTTTTTTACAGTGATAACAGAGGCTCCAACTAGAGATGTTATCCTCCCTGCAAGGTAGCAAATAATAGTAGACCTTGTGCCTTATCAATTGGGGCTTCTCTTACAACAAATGCATATAATACTTTGACATGTCACCAATTTCCATTGAAAACCAAAGTCTTCATATTGCTGTCACCTGGAGACTAGACGCTGGACATACTGCTAATCACATGACTAAACACTTTATTTGGAGACCTAAACTTGAACATGCCCAGTCCATGAGATTATTTTCACCTACCTACCCTAACTACTCAAATGTACTACCAATCAAGTGAAATCAAAATTCCAATGCAGCCATGCCAACATTTTACCTACTACTTGTTGTCTTTGGACATGCTTTCTCCTAATCTTGTTCACTGATAACCCATTTGAGAAGTTATATATGAATGTGAATCTTAGAATTTCAAAAACATTGGGATTGTTCATTGTTTCTAGCAAAAATGAAAATGGATATTCCAACACATGCAGAAAACAAAATTCATGTTTCATTTCTTCCACTACACTCTTGTGTTTAGGTGATTCACCTTGTTGATCCCCATTAAGAGGCTAAAAAATCTGTTGAGACTGCTATAAGTAACAACCTTCTGAATCGAACGACAGTGCTGGCTGAAAAGAAACCATTGGTGTAAAAAAATCCATATCTAATATTGACGTTTATTGGCCATTATCTTCATCTATGAGCTTACAATCCATCCTAAGCCTTAAATTTTGATTGTTAGAATTTTCCATATAACAGACCATAGGGTCATGAAATCCATGAGAGAATGTTTCTTTTTGATGAACCAAAATAGAAGGACATGCTTGTTTCACAAGTGTTTGTTGTTCTTGCTCTACTTCTTTAATCCTGAGAACATTTTTAAATGAAATGACAGCAATAGGTTTGTCTACTTTTCCATGCATCTCAACAAAAACATTCATACATTCTTAAAAATTTTCAAATATGACAGTCATATTATGTGTATCAAGGCTATCCTTTTGTTCATCAAACAATTCTGGTTTGGTTTTCTTAACCTTTTGGAAATTTGCTAGAGGAGTGTCATTTTGAATTTTAAATGAATGAATGGAAATCATTTCTTGTTCATAATCTCCTTGCAAATGTGAAAATATAACAGCATGAACCATTTCGTAGTCTAAAGTTCTCATAGATGAATATTCAAAGGAATCAAATAGAACAATTGCCTCTTCATTATCCTTCTCTATTTTTTATTGAAAAGTGGTATACAATGTTTTGTTACTTTCCTGAAACTCTATGTCAATTGTTTGTCCACTGTTTGAAGTCTTCATAGATGTAGTTTAAAAATCCCCATCTATGTCTAGTCTACTTACAATTTTAACAACCACATCATTCAGAGGGGAAGAAGGACAACTTTGAAACACTTTGTCTTGTTGGAAATCTTGTTGAATATCTTCATCAAGTTCAGGAGAAGGAAAATGACTTTTAGCAACAATTTCTTGATTAGCTTCATCTATTAGCTCATGATTTATTTTTAACCATTCAAGGGAAGAAAAACACAATGGGAGATATTTTTCATTTGCAAGTCCATTTCTTTATTCATATTTAACATCATGACTGGAGGGTTTCCGGTCTGAAACATTATAAACATTTTTCTTTAGAAATTTAAAAGAAGCAAAGTACAATGGCAAGGCTCTTCCACCTGATTCAAAGTCTTTGTTAAGAACCAAATATCAATATAGCATAGAACATCCT
>JZKD02S0510747.1:627822-641367 GCA_000966675.3 Picea glauca
AGGCTTATTTGGTGTAGAAGTTCCCTTTTTGGGTGGCATGTTGGCCAAGTATCACTTTTGAACCTTGATTTTGAGGTGGTTCTACTAGACAATATTTCTTCTGCTGTATATCCCAAGTTTTATCCCTTTTGGGTATGAAACTTTATTTTATGTATTTCTCTAATATTTCTTCTCTGCAATGCCATAGGTCTGATCAAAATTTTATGTGCCAAGTACAATTTATGGTAACTTCCCCACAACTTGCCGATTTTTGGCCTTTCCAGGATATCTCACTTGTATAGTGTGCCCTGCACAAAATAATTGATATTAAATTCTAAAACTCGCTCCAAAAATACTACAGACTATCCATGATCCAATGAAACTAGTCCCATGCAATTTGGATACTCTAGCAAGAATTTATGATTGTTTTACCCAGAACACCCTCTTGAGACTAGTCAATAGGACTAGTCATATACCCTATCTTACATAGGTTGTATCTACAAATTTAAGATGACCTATAAGTTGAACTTCTTACCATATATACCTTACTAATTTCTATAAATAGCCTCTAGATTTCAGAGTCTGAAACATTACAGAAATTTTTTTATAGTGAACATTCTCCAATGAATCAGTTCAGGATGATTCTAGAACCCTATCGTGTACAGGTTGTATCTCCGAAAGTATAAGGCCCCAAGACCTGAATTTTGAGCCTAATGTACCTTTGGTCATCTACTAAATATCCTCCAAGTCGTTCCTTCTGTAACATTGTAGAAAAAAAGTTATAGAAAAAATTCCAAGGTGTCTCATATGTAGCAGCGAAACCCCAAGACCTTGAGCTCTGATACCATATGTTAAGAACCAAATATCAATATAGCATAGAACATCCTCAGAAAAAGTACTCAACACTTTGAAAAAGAGATAATTTTAGATACTAAGCATGTTTTAGGGGGCAACCTACTTTTACCCCACTCAAATGTTCAAGTACAAGATGATTCAAAATGAAAATGTCTCCTTGGTATATATAGGAGACTAGGAGGTATAATTATAACTAATTGCCTAAAGCAGACATAAATAAAATAAAATTACTAATATAATATGCCCCAATTAAGGGGTAATGATCCCATATTAGGGCTTAACAGTCTTCTTCATTTTCTTTACTACTGTCATATGCATGTTTCTCAATCCTTTTAGATTGTTGAACACACATATTTTTTCAGATTCCTCTTTGACCAATGGCTGCAATTTCTTGTCAATTTATTTCAGTGAATCAATGTTATTTGGAATCAACACACATTTCATTGTTTCAATGATGATCTTATCATTTTCTTTCAACAATTCCAATGAAGAAAATCATAAAGGCAAAGAATTCCCTTCAGCTAATTTAATACTTTCTTCTCTGTAACTGTGATATATAGGTTGATTTCTCTCATTATACTGTTGAAAAAGAACATTTTATGATGGAGTAAATGCAGTTGGCTATTCTGGGAGGTCATCATCATAATCATCACCATATTCATCGTATATAGGAAAATCAGCTACATCTATCATATTGTCTAACAAGAAAAAACTTGGGACATCAACCTGTTCTTCAACAAACTGATTTGAAAACTCATCTTCTTGATTATCTACAAATGATTATATGAAACAATAAGCTCCATGCTTGTCATGGGATGGATCATAAACTACATAAGAACCTTCTCTTTCAATAATTGGGATATAATCCTTTTCAAAATCATTTACATTTATGAATTCAAGAGGACCTATGATATCATCAATTTTATGTTCAAAATTCTAGTCAAATGTTCTCTGTTCATATTTGTTCTCCTATCTTGGAACACCCAACCCTTCACTTTGAATCTGTTCACATGATATGATATTGTGTTGGATCTCCTGAGCATCATTAAATATTTTCTGTAAGGCCTTAGGTCTTACTTCCATCAGGAGGAAAGACAAATCTAGGTGAAGAGTACTGGCATACTGGAGCATGGAAACAACTTCAGTGGGTTGAATTTCTTTGGGTAGATCATAATAAATACTAGAAAACCTTCTACTGAGTGTGGAAAGGGTATCATTTCTTTTCCTTTTCAAGGCATAGAATTCTGTAAGCTATAGGTCTAGAGATTTATTCTTACCCCAAAACTTCGAAAAAACACTCTTCAATTCTTTCCATGAGCTAATTGTCCCTAGTTGCAAATGTTTAAACCATTCTTTGGTATCTCCTTTTAAGGATTGAGAGAAATCGCTCATACAAACATCGTCATGGTTGAACTATTGGATGTGTTTTTCGGCTGTGATGGCACCAAGTTCTCCATCAAACACATGTAGGTATTCATAGTGATTTGGAGGATCGTCATGAAGGATGTGGGGTAATTTTAAGGGTATGTATCTATGCTAGGACTTGGAGGGTGTTGGATCACGTACAACATGTGAAATTTCACCCTTGGTTTTATGAGGCTTATCAACTTGGTTGTGGTAATCACACGGCTCAGATGGGAGATTTTGATCAAAATCAATAATAAACTGAGGAGATATATGTACAATTTTAAGAGGAGGATATACAATTTCAATATTATCATGATCATCATTTGCATGCAACAGGTGAAGAAAAAATTGTTTAACATGTTCAGGAAAGGACAGAAGGTAATTAATAACAGAAAATATAATGTCTTGGAAAAACTCAATTTTAGGTACTTGTCATCTCCCATGATGTCTTTTCATACCTCTGTCAAGGGATGTCATCTTGAAACAATGGAGTTGCCAATGATGTTTTGGAAACTAGATTCTGCATTCAAAGTGGAGACACCAACGAAAATTTAAATTTTTGGATTCTTCTACCAGTGGAATCACCTTCAAACTAATTTTTTTGATATGTAGAGTTGCCAGATCAGAAATACAGCCAATATGTCCCTAAGTGTCTGTTGTTCTCAGACATTAGAACTCAACCATGTCATTCTTTCCCAGAGAAAAATTTTCAATTTCATCCTCGGAAATGACGCCAAAATGTTAGCACTCCATAAATTTGTCTGGATGGAAGACAAAAGACAAAGGTAACTATTTCAACCAACTTTAGGTTGGATTCTAACCCTTCCAATCAGAGAGGGCTCTCTCAGACATACAATTATTTGGGATATTCAAAATATTTGGCAATGTGTGTACAAAGGTCAGATTCTTCCATGGTGTAAAATTTAAAGGTGGTAGGACAAAGAAATAGACTAGAGAAATTGAGCAATGGGGTCCATTCTTGGAAATGTATGAAGAGTTATAATATAAGTATTTCTAGAGGGAACAAAGCCAAAATAGGTATGATTTTCAGCCAAATAAGTGATATGAGATGGGAGAGGAGAGGAGAGGAAAGACTACTATCAACTAGAGGCGTCTAATAGAGGGAGAATCTCTTGGTGAAGCATTAGAAGAGGAAACATGAGGGCTGACTACTACAAACATAGCACTGATCACAAGTGAAATATGAAATAGTAACAAAAAATACATAACAAGTATAATCGATATGAGAAGGAGCACCAACAAAAATGAATTCCTTCCATTATTTAAATATTATTAATAGCAACAAAAACACATTCATGAATATGAAGGATAGGAAAACACACTGAACATCAACACCATGATGAATCTCAGTTATCTAAGAAAAACGTTATTTTCTTATATTAAAGTTCATAAGAAATTAAAAAGTTCTCCTACTGCGAGGGCATTCTCCTCTCCGGTAATTTCAACCCTTCATTTATCTTTTTGATAGTATATATATATAAATTACATATGGAATTCAAAATGGATCAGCTTCTCCAATATTGCAAAAACAAATATTTTCCACAGAAAGAGTAACATACAACAGCTGAACTCCTATATCCTAGGTAACATTGTAATAAAAAACTAACATATTCAAGATTTTACCCTAAATGCCACTTGTTTGCATCATCATAAAGTTTCTTGAAAGATACTTAATTTGGCTTGCAATATATTTTACATTTGCAATTTCTTCCTTTAAGGTGTCAAGCCAATCAGGTTGGTTTTCTCCAATACCTTCAAATGCTTCATATTTAACCTCTGTCTTATGTCATTTTCTCCTTTTCCTCTTCACATCTTGCATGTGGTACTCATTTGTGTATCCATTGATGATTAAATATTTCATGATAAGATTTAGTCTGATTCCTTCACCTAAATCTGTTTCATCTCCAGGCTTTGTGTAAAATTTTGTTGCCAATATTCGTGCAACAAGATTTTCTTTCCTCTTCATCGATAATATTGTCAGATTATTTGAACATCCTGGTTTGTTGAAGGCCGCTAGATCTGTCTTCTCCATTTCCTCTATTTTTCCTGGAAGCACGAGCTTACCTCCCTTAGCTATACAAGAATTAGATGAACGATTTGATTTGTGGTTACCATGTTCTAGAATAAAACGTTAGTCACCAGCAAGAGAGAAATGTCACCCATGTTTTGAATGACAGCCGTCATTGAGTGCTAATCATGAGCTACTAATGAAAGTCCTTTCATGGACAATGGATTATCACATTCTTCCATTGATTTCAAATGATGAGCCTTTAAATTAGTTTTTTGGCGGTGCTCACTCGACATTGCATGGAAGAAAAGTACCCAAACAAGTGTCTCGAAGTTATTTGATTGGTCATCAACATTTCCTTTCCACATGCGACCCTTGGATTTGACATATTCAATGATATTTTGACAAATGACATCGAGGTTTGATTGAGTGGTTTGGATCTCACTTTCTTTTCCCCCCAATATGTATCCGATGGTGCCACATTCCCTCGAGACGAAACCATGGTATTCCTATCAACCTGCTTTCAAAATATTAACCTCCGCATTAGTTCTCATCTCGATATACTCCACACCCATCGATCTATAACGCCCATGATCTATGACTTTCTAGATCCCATCAACTTCACCTTTCCACTAGATTTATCCATGTCTGCTAGATGTGGCCTCGTCCGCTAGTCTATATCTCCTCTATACTGATTTAGCCTCCTACTAAGTCTTGAGACATGGACTCCATATGAATTTTTTTTACAGTGATAACAGTACCTTCAGTGTTGGTATTTGATAATGTTGGATGTTTCTCTTCCACTCTCTTAACTAAATTTTATTTAGTAAAGGGATTATTATACGGTACTCTTCCAACTATTATCCACAATGGAATGGTGTCGTCAATTATACTAATAAAAATATGATAATAATTCTTAAGAGAACAATAGTTGAAAATAACTGGAACTTGAGAGAATAAAGGCCCTTTCCATGGAATGTAAACAATTGAGTGATCACAGTGCCCAGGCATATGAGCGACTCATTGAGAATCCAGAACTGAAGACAATGGAGTCACAGCTCTAAGAGGAGAAGTATCAAGAAGAAAAAATATAAGAACAATTGAATCCCCTGTCAGCTCTTGAAAGAATGAAGCAATCCCAAGAGTAGAGCACTTCCCAACAGTAGATCCATACCATTCAGAGAAAAGTCATGGAAGTGACTCAGAGGCTCCAACCCATACAAGATGAGGCTTACCAAATGTTCACAGAGATCAAAGGCCAAGGAGAAGAACTGAAGAAAGTCGTCACTACAGCTGAACATCATCTAGAGGGACTTGTCAACGAAGCATTCATCCAAGAGTTCGTTGAACAGGAGGCTATGGCACAACAACAAGTCGAAGCTACTTGAGGCAAGATCGAGGCTTTGGAGTCATAATTATCTATGTAAGAGTGACTCGAGATAAGTCACATGTGAGTTTTTGGGGCCTATTGTCCCTTAACCAAGTTTTGATGATCGTTGGTCATGTGTGACCTATTTTTGGTACTTTGACAAACTTTCAAAGGCAGAGCGCAAGACGAAGCGGATATCGTGGGATCTCGATCCCCTTTTAGGGATTTTTGTGATTTGGGGATTACGTAATGGGTATGGGGATGTCGGCCCATGGGTTTACCCACACTTAGGCCCGATTTTGTAATGTATAAATAAGTATCTAGGCGATGTAAGAAGAGGTCGGTGTGCTAAGTGTTAAGTGTTAATTGCTAAGTGAAAGTAGTGAAAGTAATGGCTTTGTGCATGTTGTGTGATACTTGCAGAGTTAATTACAAGTGACTGAAGAGTCTGTATGTAGGCTTTGTGATGTAACCTATCTTGGGAAGGAGGATCTAGAAAAGAGTGCACAAATCTCCTGTCCTATGTGAAGTTGATCTGAAGGCTCTGTGCATGTAATTAATTGAAGAAGCTAATAAAGAAGATGAAGAGTTGGTGGATGTAGCCCCAGGTTGGGGGTGAACCACATACATGTTGTGTTGCTTTGCTTTGTGTGATGTATTGATGTGGTTATATGTTAATTTTCTTAGTGCTTTGATATATATGAAATGCATATAGATATGTTAATGCTATGCACTTAATAGTATGGATGAATACAAGATCTGACCTCTGTGGATGTGCCTAGTGCTTGAATATAGTATATCTGGTTGAATACTATGATGCTCTGTAATTAGGATTTATCCACGAAGTAAATAATGGTTAAATATTGATGATCTATATTGCTAAGTGTTTTGTTAAGGTGTTACAATCACAGATCTATGTCCCAGCTAAGGTTGCAGACATTGGAGTCCTACAACCACCGCTACCTCTACCTTGGGTGAGACTTCATCTGCTTCACAGGTTTTTATGAAAGGGTCGGTAGTTAGGATTTGTTGGTGCACTCTTGAGCATTGAACCCTAGGTCTGCCCCTGTGCCAACAAGTATCGAACCAACACAGAGTATCATTTTAGTACCAAACCAACATAGAGTATCATTTTAGTACCAGACCAACACAAATATTGTTTTAGTACCATACCAACACAGAGACTATTTTTTCTTCAGTACCGGATGAAGATTTGAAAAGGTGACTGGAATCTTGTAGGATTATCTTTTTTTCAAAACATGTTTTGAGGGTCAAGATGGAGTATATGTTGGCACTTACTAATGTGAATTTGTTTTGGTGATGCATAATGCTAGAAAACTACAAACAACACATAGGTACAAGAATGTTGAAATTACAACAGAAGTGTGATAAAATGAGGAAAAATAATCAAATGATTAGGCTCCAAGCTCTATAAAAAGAAGGAAACTATAGATGGACAACCTCATGTAGAGATGTAAAAACCTCCTCGTTTTGGAACTAGACTAACCACGAATTTTTTTGCCACTTCCATTTTATTGGAAAGGGAATACTAAATACTATTGTCATGTGGATTTTTCTCGAGCCCAGGTCAGTTAATGCTCACCAGTGTTTTAAATTTTTAGGAGTCCGAAAAACTTAAAGAAAACTCCATCTATTGTTCTGTGGATTTTTCTCAAGACTAGATTAGTTAATGCTTGCTGGTGTTTTCAATTTTAAGGAATCTGAAAAACTTAAAGAAAACTACATATACCGTCCTGTGGATTTTTCTCGAGCCCAGATCTATTAATGCTCACTCGTGTTTTCAATTTTAAGGAGTCTGAAAACCTTAAACAAAACTCCATCTTGCTCCTTTTCCATGAGTAATCTACCAGGGTTGGATAAAGGAATAAACTTACACCTGCCAGATGTCCTCGTTATTTATTATCTACATGAGAACACAATTAGCTTTCTCTTTTGTTAGTAACACCATAATCACTAACAACACACCTATATACATATATGTACAAAGTTGAATTAAATCACACAACAAAACTTACCATGGTGGATCAAAAAAAGGAGAACTCCTCTTGCTTACCAATTTCATTCCATAATTTTGAAGACCCTGTTTGATAAAATCCTCTTTAGACAGAGGCTTATGATAAAATTTCAATCGATGCATGTTTACAACAAAGGAGTTTTGATATTCATCAATGGTTTTTATCTTTACTGAATCATTTTCGTAAACTGTGTCTACTTCATAGGTTCCCAACCATCTAGTGGACAATTTACCCTTGAAATTCATGAACATGATGTCATACATCCGGGCCCAATCACTTGGTTGGAAATATTTCTTCTTGATGTACTGATCATTCCATTTAGTCCTTTGTTCTTGAATGAGTGTAGTCCTCCGAAGAGCATCCTGTATTATTTCATCAAGCTCATTCAACTGCAATATCCTCTGTTTTTTAGCTTCATCCAAATACATCCCTAATTGCATAGAAGTCCTGAAGTCTTTTACTTGAAATTCTATCAGAAGAAACACTTGCTTCCCATACACAAATTCATAAGGTTTATGGCCTATTATGTTTCTCCAAGTTGTTCTATAGGCCCACAAGGCTTCATGCAACTGATCAACCCTGTCTTTATGGTGTAACTAAACTATCTTGGTAAGTATGGCCTCCATCACATTGTTAGTTGATTCCACTTGTATGTTTGCTTGGGGGTGATAAGGTGAGGATTTTTTATGTTTAATATGATATTGTTCAGTAATGGATTTGACCAAATTGGATGTAAATTGGGTTCCTTGGTCTCTCACTATTTATTGAGGCACACCAAAACGAGTAAATAAATATATCTTCAAATAGAAAATCAACAACATATTGTTCATTTGCAGAATACAAATCTTTAGCCTCTACTCATTTAGTCACTTAATATGTAGAGACCAGTATGTACCTTCTCCTTCGAGACATGGGGTTGATATTTACTACAAATTCCAATGCCCATTTCTCAAAAGGTTCAATTACTTCCTGATCTTGGAGAGGAATCTCATCACTTGCAGTTGGTTTCCCCATCCTCTTACAATCATCATAGCTAGCCACATACTTCTTTTCATCACTACAAATTATTTGCCAATAGTAGCCTCATTGTAGTATTGTGTATGTTGACCTCTTATCATAAAAATGGCCTCCACATGGGCCATCATGGTAGGCTTAGAATATGCATACATCTCATCCTCCCATATGCATCTTCTAACCACCAAAACAGGCCCTGTAAATTATAATCAATCATCATGCAACATATAATTTGCACTCAGTTCAATAGTCCTCTATTTTTCTCGAGAGGACAGATTCTGAGGTAATTTCCCTGCTACAAAATAGCTAGCCACATCTGCATACCAATGAATGTAATTAGAAATAGAAAACAAACTTTCATGCATAAAATTGTCATCCACTGGTGCATTATCTCCTCTATGAATAAGTATAGATAGTAAATCAACAACAAGGTTATCTTTTCCAGGTTTATAAATGATAGTAATATTGAATTATTGCAATAATAGTAGCCATATAGTAAATATAATATTTGTCACATGTTTTTTCATTAAAAACCTAATGGTTGAGTGGTCTATGTGTACAAAAACCTCATACCCTATTATGTAGTGTCTGAATTTATTAATTCCATGAACTACTGATAAGAATTTCTTTTCATTGACAATATAACTTACTTTTGTAGGGGATAGATTTTTGCTGATAAAGTATATAGCCTAAGGAAGTTGGTTTTCTCTTTTCCTAGAACAACCCCCAAAGTTGCATCTGAGGCAATAATGCAAATATAAAAGGGGAGAGACTAGTTTGGTCCTCTTAAAATACGGGCACTTGAAAGATTTTTCTTTAAAATTTCAAAATAAATATGGCATTGCTCATAACAATGAAATTCAACCTCTTTTGATAATAATTTGAACAGTGGGGTAGCTATGTTTGTAAAATTTTGAATGAATAACCTATAATATCTAGCATGCCCTAAGAAGTTTCTAACTTATTTCTATGAGCTAGGGATTCTGATTTCAGAAATAATGTCAATTTTGGTAGGGTCTACCCTTATTCCGGTACCATAAATATGATGGCCCAAGATAATCCCTTCAGTGAGAAACATTCTATATTTTTCATGGATGAGGGAAATATTAGTCTCTCTACACCTGATCAATACTTTCTCCAAATTTTCTAGTGCTTGTTGGAAATCATCCCCATATATTATGAAGTTGTCCATATAGGCTTCTATAGAGTCATGGGTTAAATAAGAAAAAATGGCTAGGAAAACCTTCTGGAAGGTGTCATGGGAATTACAAAAACCAAAGGAAAGAACCCTATAAGCATAAGTACCCCATGGTAAATTAAATGTCATTTTATCCTAATATTCAAGGGAATTTTGGATCTGGTTATACCCACTAAACCCATCTAAGAAACAAAATTACCTCTTTCTAGACAAGGTGTAAAAGACTTGGTCTATGAAAGGCAAAGGAAAATAATCTCTATAGGTAGCCTTTTTCAACTCTCTAAAGTCCACACAAATCCTCCATTTTCCATTCTTCTTAGGGACAATAACTAATGGGGATACCCACTTGCTATCTGAAATAGGGTAAATAAAATTTACATGTAGGATTTTTGGAGATCTTCTTTCACTCTATATTTTAAGGTTGGATTCATTCTTCTTTAGGGATGCCTAATAGGTATAATTTGATCATTGGTGTAAATATGGTGCATACATGTATCCAAGTGAATTCCTTTCATGTCAGAGTAATCACATGCAAAATCATCGGATTGTCCTTGAATCATTTGGATCAATTTTTGTTGTTGATATATAGAGATTTTCTAGGACTAATTTCAACAGTCCAAACATATGAATCTTATTCTTCATTTATTGCTAATATAGTGAACAGTCTAGAAGTGGAGGGATGGAAGACCTCTTGAAATTTAGGGTTGAAAATATGTGTAAATTCTGGAAAAGATTGAGGATACTCAATACATTTTGTATTGGCTAAAAATAGGATTAAAATATATTCTTCAGCTTTTTATTGAACTCCCTTTTCTTTCTCAAGTGTTAACAAGAGTTGAGCACAGTTCTCCTCCCCATAGGGATTCTCCAATCATAAAGTAACTTCAGTGGTTGGTTGGGTAGGATGAAAGATAATAAGTTTCTGACTGTGCGTCCCATTAGAAATTGACATCTCCCCAGACTAACAACTAATAAATGCATCAGTAGTGTTCAAACAAGGTTGAACAATAACAATGGTATATCTAGGTTTGGATGATTTTGAATGAATTACCAAGAAGTCCATAGGATACTCCAAGGAGACTAAGGTAATTGTTACATCATATAGACTTCCGGCTGGGCTAATGATTGATTTGTCTACCAATTATAGCAAGGTATGTCTTGGCCTTAAGTGATTTATTTGCACCTTTCACATCATGTCAATAGTCATAACATTTATTTATGCTCCTAGATCAATAATTGTATTTGACAAATAAATACCATTAATTTCTATAGTCACCACTAGATTTCCTAGATCGTTATATTTGTTGGATTACTGAGAGGTGGGTTGAATCAACAATAGAGCAATTTAATCCTTTTTAACCATATACTACAAGTGTTATATCAATGTAGCATTATCATCCAATAACTATAGAGTAAATAAGAAATGAACAAATGAACAATCATACACATACACAGTACACTAGTGTTTTACATGGAAACCTAAAGCGGGAGAAAACCACATAATGTTTTTTCTTATATGTCTTGAAGAATTACATTCATTGGAAGAACCAACTTCCTTTGTTTTCCAGTTGCAAAGAGAAGGAGGCTACAACCCCCTATGTTCTCCGGCTACAGCCAGAAGGTGGCTACAACCACATGTCCTTGCCCCGTCCAGATTCCCTGAAGTAGAAGTATAATGATGGAACCATTGTCACACTATCACTATGAGATATATCGTTGTAAACCTGTACCAATAAACCTGAACCATGCATCAACCATGCATCAACCTGTACCTCAACCTATAATCAACATGTACCATAAAAAATTGCATCAACCATGCACCAACCTATACCAAACAACCTGTAATCAACCTGTAACATAAAATAGTGCATCCATCCATGTACCAAGTATGTACCAATCATGTGTCAACTACTCATCAACTATGACTCATCAATATGTACCAACATCATCAAATATACACCTCATGTATGTGCCAACTCATCAATTACTTGTCTCAACCATGTACCCAACATGTACCTTGACCAAAATCCCTAATCAATTTCATCATCCAAATATGATTTGTAATCCTATAATAGACCTAGTGTATATGATCACAAACCTACAAACCTTCCTTAACTTTCACAACAAGAGACTAGCATTTTCATCAAACTTTTCTTTAGTCTGACATGACTAGTTTGGGATTAGTCAACAACCCTAACTTGAAATAATCATAACTATGTACCTGTAATGAATAAAGATATGATTTTTCTATTTTTGGGCGGCTTTTGCTATTTTTAGTGGATTTTTCTATGTTTAGCAGTTTACTAAAAATAATCCTGGTTTTAGGGATTAGGGTTTTCGTATCTACGAAATACCTAAAAACTTTGTATATATTGTATAGTGAATGGTGAAATTTGATATAATGAATATAAGAAAGGTTTTCCCGCTTGAGGGTTTCCGGTATAAAATCTTTGTGTACTGTGTGTATGAGCCATTGATTAAATTTTGTTTTGCTTAAGAATCTATATGCAGCTTTACTTCACATGTTTAAAACTTAAAAATAGTGCACATTGTTCTTCAGTTTGTTTTATGCAATTCCTCCAGGTGTCACTACTTGGAACCTCTCAGAAAAGGAGTTATAGAAAACAATGGCGTACCTTGTTGAATTCTGGTTTATTCTAGAGTGAAAACTTGTAGACAGTGGCCCGCTAGAATATTTTCTTAATGGATATGAAAATGTTACAAACAATACTACATTTGGTCTTACAAACAATACTGTAATCTAACCAAAAATTTAGTCTTACTTAATTTGGATCTGTTATGAAGAAGTTATGATATTTTTACCCGAAACACCTGTTTTAGACTAGTTTCAGGACTATCCACAAACCCTGTTTTCCATGGAGTCTAACTCCAAAAATACAATGACCCACAAGATAAATTGTTTACCAAAGATACTTGGATATGTTTCATCAATGTCCTATCAATTTCATAGTCTGAACCATTCTAGAAAAAACATTATTTTGAAAATGGTGAGATGACCTGTAAATAACATACCTTAGAAAGCATCATCAAAAGAATTTATCCTTGTTGGAAATATGGCTTCAACAGAGATGATGCAGATGATCAAGGTTGTCATTGATGGCAATCGATTGTTTATGAAGAACAGATGCTGAAACACGACTGCTGCAACACGAGTGCTGAAACACGACTGTTGGAAGCGAACACACATGCTGCAACACAAAAGTGAAACATGCTGAAACGTAGATGCTGAAACATGACTGTTGGAACACGAATGATGAAACACGACTGCTGCAACACGAATGCTGAAACACGACTGTTGGAAGCGAACACAGATGCTGCAACACAAAAGTGAAACATGCTGAAACGTAGATGCTGAAACACGACTGTTGGAACACGAATGCTGAAACACGACTGTTGCAACATGAATGATGAAACACGACTGTTGGAAGCGAACACAGATGCTGCAACACAAAAGTGAAACATGCTGGAACGTAGATGCTGAAACACGACTGTTGGAACACGAATGCTGAAACACGACTGTTAAAACACGACTACTGGAACGCAGATGCTGGAACACAGCGTTAGATGATGTGGCACGCATAGAGGAGGCAAGTAAAGAGCCGGTTCAAAAAATCAGGAAGAACGCTGGCATACGAAA
>JZKD02S0510747.1:648303-667561 GCA_000966675.3 Picea glauca
TGTTAATAATTTACAATAACTGATTCACCCCCCCCCCTCTTAGTTATTTCATACCTGTAACAATCCTCCCTTGAATTCCGGCCTTATTTTCCTCATATTCCCTCTGAAATTCAGCTTAGATATCCTTTGGTTACCTTAGTCACCTATATATATTCAACATTCTCAAGTGTGATGTAAAATGAGAGAGCCTTGCCTCTTATTTAAACCTTCCAAGTAGCTTCCTTGAAAACATCTTCTATGTCACTTAATCCACTTCTAGGTCACTTAACCTATTTCTAGGTCACTTAACCCATTTTCCTCATTTTTAGGGTTAACCACTTTCCATAATTAGAATTTTCTCTATTACTTTATCATTTAAATATTCCTCCTTGACTTTGTCACCTCACTTTATCATTTAAATAATTTTCTTTGATTTTGTCACTTCACTTTATTATTTAAATAATTCTCCTTGACTTTGTCACTTTACTTTATCATTTAAATAATGATTTCTTCTTTTCAAGAAATCTGACTTCTTTGACCTTTTGGGACTTCAAGCCAACATATGAGGGTCCTTCATCTTTGTAGGGCCATAACTCTGAAACTATGAGGAGTTATGTGATGTTCCACATACCACCGAAAATGGAATGACATGTACTATCCATATAGAATAGTATTACCTTCAAATATATTAAAACTCATACCATTATACATGATATAACCTTGGTTCCATTATCCAAACCATTGTGCTAATGGAATTCACTACCATACTTTCTTCAAGGGTTGACATCAATAACAACCAACCTTAATCAACAATCTTCCCCTTTGGAATTGATGGAAACACTATGATGCAATACTGAAATCATTTCATGCAATACTGAAGTCATATCACTCATTCTCCCCATGGAACCATGCCTATGTCCTCTGCATCTCTGTGACCATTGATCCCTCTAAAATCATGCATTTGTCTTCTACATCTAATAATTCTCTCCCTTTGTGTCATCAATGGAAAATGTACCTTTCCATCCGGGGTTGCTCCCCCTAGCTGAACTATCCTCTTTATGGTGCTTCCTCGTGTACATCTAAGACATATAATATAAGTATTCAAAAGCATTCATTTTTTATTAGAAATAACTTCAAGTCTCTAGCGAAGATACTCAAAGGCTTCCCGTGGAAGCGGTTTTGTAAATATTTCTACCACTTGTTCTTTTGTTCCCACATACTCAACTATGATGTTCTTTTCTATAACCTATTCCTATGTAAATTGATACTTTATTGGAATGTGCTTCGTCTTGGAGTGCATCACCGGGTTCTTTGAGGTATTTATGGTGCTTGTATTATCACAATAGATTGGAATGGACTCATCATACTCAACTTGTATATCTGTTAGAGTTTGTTTCATCCAAAGAACTTACGTACAACATGATGCTTCTGCAATATACTCTTCCTCAACTGTAGATAGAGATATTTATGATTGTTTATTTCTTAGCCATGATACTAAACACTCACCCAAGTAGAACATTGCTCCACTAGTGCTTCTTCAGTCATCAATACAACCTTCCCAATTTGCATCTATGTAGGAAATAAGAGATATATCCTTTCCTTTTGGATACCATAATTCAAACTCTTATGTTCCTTTGAGATATTTGAAAATCCTCTTCACTGGTAACGCATGTGATTCCTTTGGTTCTACTTGAAATCATCCCATCTTTCCAACTTCCTACATTACATATGGTCTGGAAGCTGTCACATAGAGTAGGCTACCAATCATTGACCTGTATTACCTATGATTTGTAGACTTTGAATCATCATCTTTTCTTAACTTGCAACTGGTTTGCATGGGAGTGATAATTGGTTTTCGATCTTCCATTCTGAACCTCTTTAACATTTCTCTGATATACTTGATTTGATAAATAAAAATTCCTTGGTTTCTTTGACGTATCTGAAGTCCTAGAAAGAAGGATAGTTCTCCAAGTAATGACATTTCAAATTCATTTTTCATATCCTTTGCAAATTTATGGCTTAACCTATCATCATCGGTATCAAAAATTATATCATCAACATAAACTTCAATTAATAAAATACTATCTTGACTTACCTTGATGTAGAAGTTGTTGTCTGCAATTCCTTTTTTGAGACTTGTCTGTTGTAGATATTTATCCAGTCTAGAGTACCATGCTCTAGGAGGCTATTTTAGACCATACAAGGCCTTATTTAATTTACACACATAATTTGCATTCTCTCACAACTAAAATCCTTTTGGTTGTTCAATGTAGACTTCTTCTTCAAGTTCTCCATTCAAAAATGTTGATTTTACGTCCATCTGATACACTTTAATATTTTTGGAGAATGCATAAGCTAAAAGAAATCAAATTTCTTCCATTCTAGCAATTGGGGAAAATATCTTTTCAAAGTTGATTCCTTCAACATGTGCATATCCTTTACATACAAATCTATCTTTGTTCCTTGTAACCTATCCATATTCATTCAATTTATTCTTGTATACCCACTTTGTGTCAATCACATTCTTATCCTTTGGTCTTGGAACCAATTCCCAAGTGTCATTTTTCTCTATTTGATCGAATTTTTCATCCATGGACTTGTTCCAAAATTTGTCCTTGCTGGCCTCTTCAAAATAGGTTGGTTCAATCGTAGATGTGAGTGCTAGGTGCGTTTTTTTCTAGTGAATGAATTCTTCTTCTAGTCTCAACTCCTGCATCTTTGTTTTCGATAATCTAATCTGAATGATGATTCTTCTGTACTCATCTACTAGGTGTTTCTGGAGTTGTTGAACTTGCTCTTCTTTTTCTATCATATCCTCTTCGTCTTCCCATTCTTTTTCATCTTTTGTTTCTTCTTCGTAAATTTGTTTCATTGATTCATTTTCTTCTTCCTTTAATTCTTGTCTACCTATTTCATCAATTGTTACGTTGATTCTTTACACCACTTTGTTCAATCTCAGGTTGTAAAACTTGTATTCTTTTATTGTACTTGAGTAACCAAAAAGTACTCCTTTTTCCACATGAGAGTCAAACATTCCCATTCTTCCATCTTCTCTTTTGATGTATCATTTTCTTAGAAAACTCTGAAGTGCTTTACATTTACTAGTCTTCCTTTTCATAGCTCGTAAGGCATTTTGTCAGTGTTGTTTATGATAATTACTATGTTTTGAATGTGAACTAATGTATGCACTACCTGTGTCCAAAAAATGTATGTCAATTTTGAATCCATTAGCATTGTTCGATCCATTTCCTGTACTGTCATGTTATTTCTTTCAACAACTCCATTCTATTGAGGTGTCCTAGCAACAAATAATTGCCTTTTTATTCCATGACTATTGCAGTAGTCCATAAATTCCTTTGAAGTGAACTCCTCCATTATCAGATCTCAAGCATTTTATTTTTGAATCCATTTCATTTTCAACCATTTCCTTGTATATCTTGAAGTTTTCAAAATCTTCTCACTTATTCTTGAGAAAGAAAACTGCAGTCATTCTTGTGTAATCATAAACTAATAACATAAAGTATTTCTCACCTTTTAATCCCTTTGTTGTAGTTGGTACAACTAGATCAGTATGCACAATTTTTAGTGGTCTTGGCATTGAATATTCCTTTGATTTGAAATTGGTCTTTGTTTGCTTTCCTTGTTGAAAATGCTTGCATAAAGCGTTGGTTGGTTTCATGATATGGGGCATTTCTCTGACTACTCTTTTTCTGACTTTGACAAGGTTATCAAAATGTATGTGACCCGTTCTTCTATGTGATATCCAACTTTCATTTTCCTTTATTATATAACACTTTTCATTTCCAATTTCACTTAACACATATATGTTGCTTGAAGTTCTCGCAACTGTAGCAATCAAATTTCTTGAACCTTCTTTTCTTATGTCTCACTTTTGTGAATTGAAAGTAACTTTATGACCTCGGTCACACATTTGACTCACACTTAGAAGATTATGTTTCATGTATTCTACTAGTAGAAAATTTTATGATTTTTTCTTCATGTTCCCAATTTTGATTGTGCATTTTCCAATGATTTTGGATGAATCGTCATTTCCGAAGGAGATTGATCCATCTATTTTCTTTTGTAATGTAATAAGCATGTCTCAATAACCGTTCTTGTGTTTTTAACACCCACTGTCAACATACCAACCATGTTTCTTCTTCTTATCTTGTAGAGTGAGTGTGCATTCTTCATTGCTATATTGATCCGACTTTCTTATCCATGTTCTTGTCTGAGGTTCCTGTTTGTGACTATTGTTATTTTGTTGCGGTTCTCTAGGAGGGCCTATCATTTTGCAATTTTTGTCCATGTGTCAAAAATTGTTACATTTGTAACATTCCACTTCAGTGCTTAAAGATTCAAACATGTTGTAACTTATTCTTTGTATTTCACTAGGCCTTCTTGGATAAACCCTTTCTATATGACTTTCAAAGTTGTTTTTGTTCATGTTGTTAGCTCTGCAATTCATAGATTTATGTCCAAAATGATTACATTAATAACATAAACGAAAAAAAATAGTTTGATACTTGGGAGTTGAATATCTTCTAAAAGGAGGTAGTCTTATGAAATATTCTTCTTCTTGAGGCCTATCTTTCAGTTGTTGATTCTGAAATCTGAATCTTCTCGGTGGAGGAGTGTCTCTGTAATTTTCCCTATATATCTTCCTATCCCCCATGATTGTTTCTGCAATTATGTTTCTTGCTCTGTTGTTCTAGATCTTGATCCTTTTTATGTCTGATTGTATCCAAGTCTGGACTTGTCATGATGATATTTTTGACTGCTGATAATGTCATCCAAAACTTTTGAGTTTTTCTGAATATTTTTATTTTGAAGATCCTTTCTTAATGTGACAATCTCTACTTCCAAATTTCCAATGATCTTGTCTTTTTCTTCTAGTTGTTCTTTGAGTGATTCTTCAATTCTTTTATCTTCTTCTATTTGAACCTTCAAATTTGTGATAATTTGTTCTAGTTTTTGAGTGTCTTCTTTCTTGTCTAGTTCTTCTTGTAGTTTCTTGTGTTTCTTATTTTCTCTTTTGATAACTTCTATGGAATAGATTAATTCCTCTCGATATTCAACTTCTTCCTATTCAATTTCTTCTTTGAATTCTTCATATTCTTCTTCGGCTTCTTCATATTCTTCTTCGGAGTCTTCTTTATCAGATTATTCTACATCCATGAATATAACTCTTTATGTCTCACTGTCATTGACTTCATCTTCATATCGTGATGAGATGTCTTCTTTGGTGCATAACATTTTCTTGAAAACTTTATTTGTGGTTTTTTTCCTTTATATGTTTGTTTTCCATTTGAGTAACCTTCATCATTTGTCTTTTTCTTATAAAGACATTTGTTATCAAAATGACCAATACCATCAAAATTAAAACAAATTAAAGGAAGCACCTCTATACCTACCGTTGGTTCACTTGTCCAGTCTTTTGACAAAGTTGGCCACTTATTCATCATCTTTCGAGACATCATTTCTGCTGCTTTATTCTTCTTTTTGCCTTCCCTTTTTCTTTGACTTGTTGGATGCTTTGAAGGCTACTTCTTTTATATCTGCATTTTCCTGTTCAATTCTCATTTCATATGCTGTGAAGATTCCATGTAATTTGTCCATGCTTATTGCATTTAGATTTGATATTTCTTCTAGTGTTGATATCTTAGGGTGAAATCTCATAGGAAGAGATCTTAGTAATTTTTGAACAATTACGGATTCTTTGATTTCTTCTCCCAATCCTATGATTACATTTATTGTTTCATCAACTTGTAAAAAGTAAGTTGCAATATTCTCATCTTCCTTCATCTTAAGTTGTTCGAATTGACCTCTGTAAGTTTGACTCTTTGTTGCTTTAACTTTTTAATATCCTTCATAAATATTTTGAAGTTTGTCCCAAATCTCTTTAGCGGATTTACAATGTGAAACTTTGGTGAACATTGTTTCAATAAGACATTCAGAAGTGCATTTTTTTCTTTGGAATTATTTTGAATGAGTTTCACTGCTTTGTCATTTGTTGGCGGAAGGTGGAACTACTGGTGCTCTATATCCATCTACAATTGATTGGCAAATTTCAAATCCATGTGCCTGTATATATGTTTTCATCCTTATGCTCCAAAATGCACACTTTTGTCCATTCAACTATGGTATTCCATTTTTATACAAGTTGTTTCTCTCCATGATATACCTTTCAGTGGTTAAATTGATTTCTGAAGGAACTTGCTCTGATACCAGTTGTTGCATTATTTAGAGGGGGGGTGAATCAGTAATAGAGCAATTTAATCCTTTTTAGCCATATAATCCAAGTGTTATATCAATGTAGAATTATCATCCAATAACTGCAGAGTAAGTAAGCAATGAACAAATGAACAATCATACACATACACAGTACACCCATGTTTTACACGGAAATCCAAAGTGGGAGAAAACCACATAATGTTTTTTCTTATATGTCTTCAATAATTACATTCATTGGAAGCACCAACTTCCTTTTTTTTCTAGCTGCAACTGAAAGGAGGCTCCAACCCCCTTGTTTCTTAGGCTACAACCTAAGGGAATATCCAACTCCCCTATTCTCTGGTTACAACCGGAAGGAGGCCACAACCCCCTATGTTCTCTGGCTACAACCGGAAGGTGGCTACAACCACATGTCCTTGCCCAATCCAACTACCCTGGAGTATAAGTAGAATGATGGAACCACTATCACACTATCATTGTGAGATATACTGTTGTAAAACTGTACCAACAAACTTAAACCATGCATCAACCATGCATCAACCTATACCTCAACCTATAATCAACCTGTACCATAAACAAATGCATCAACCATGCACCAACTTGTACCAAACAACCTGTAATCAAACCGTACCATAAAAAAGTGCATCCAACCATGTACTAAGTATGTACCAATCATGTGTCAACTACGCATCAACTATGACTCATCAATATGTACCAACATCATCAACTATACACCTCATGTATGTGCCAACTCATCAACTACTTGCCTCAACCATGTACCCAACATGTACCTTAACCAAAATCCATCATCAATTTCATCATCCAAATATGATTTGTAACTCTGTAATAGACCCGATGTATATGATAACAAACCTGCAAACATTCCTTAACTTTCACAACAAGAGACTAGCATTTTCATCAAACTTTTCTTTAGTCTCACATGACTAGTTTGGGATTAATCAACAACCCTAACATGAAATAATCATAACTATGTACCTGCAATAAATAAAGATATGAAAATAGTACATAATTTTCTTTAGTTTTTTTTATGCAATTCCTTCGGGTTTCACTACTTGGAACCTCTCAGAAAAGGAGTTATAGAAAAAATGACATACCTTGTTGAATTCTGGCTTATTCTAGAGGGCGACCTTGTAGAGCGCACCCCACAAGGAATATTTTTTGAATGGATCTAAAAATGTTACAAATAATAATAAATACTATAATATAACCAACACATTTAGTCTTAGCTAATGTGAATCTATTATGAATAAGTTATGACATTTTTACCCAAAAAACCTATTTTAGACTAGTTTCAGGACTAGCCACAAACCCTATTTTCCACGGAGTTTAAATCCAAAAATACAAAGACCCACAAGATAAATTGTTTACCACATATACTTGGATATGTTTCCTCAATGGGTTATCAATTTCACAGTTTGAATCATTATAGGAAAAATGTTATTGCGAAAATGGTGAGATGACCTGTAAATAACATACCTTAGAAAGCATCATCAAAAGAATTTATCCTCCCTTGAATTCCAACCTTCTTTTCTTCACCTTCCCTCTAAAATTTGTCTTATATATCCTTTGGTTACCTCATTCACCTATAGATATTCAATATGCTCAAGTGTGATGTAAAATGAGAGAGCCTTTCCTCTTATTTGTACTCTCCAAGTAGCTTCCTTAAAAACATCTTCTAGGTCACTTAACCCACTTGTAGGTCACTTAACCTATTTTTAGGCCACTTTACCCATTTCTAGGTCACTTAACCTATTTATAGGTCACTTAACCAATTTTCCTCATTTTTAGGGTTAACCACTTTCCATAATTAGAAGGTTCTCTGTTACTATATCATTTAAATATTCCTCATTGACTTTGTCACCTCACTTTATCATTTAAATAATCTTCTTTGGTTTTGTCACTTCACTTTATTATTTAAATAATCCCCCTTGACTTTGTCACTTTACTTTATCATTTAAGTAATGATTTATTCTTTTCAAGTAGTTTGAGTTCTTTGACCTTTCAGGGCTTCAAGCCAACATATGAGGGTCCTTCATCTTCGTAGGGCCATAACTCGCAAACTATGAGGATTTATGTGACGTTCCACATACCAGCGGAAATGGAATGACATGTACTATCCATATAGAATAGTATTACCTTCAAATATATTAAAAATCATACCATTATACATGGAACAACCTTGGGTACATTAGCCAAACATTTGTGCTACCAGAATTCGCTACCAGACTTTCTTCAAGGGTTGACATTAATGACAACCAACCTTAATCAACAATATTTAGATGACATTTCTGATATAAATTATGATAGTTGTCCAACCACTTGTATAATAGAAGGTTCCTTCCTCTTCCTTCCATAATTGTTAATGAAAATATCCCTTATAATTTTAGCATAGATAGGAATATCTTTGATAGATTGAAGTAGGGGGATCCTTACAAATATATTCCTTAGTTCAGCTTATAAATCATGCCCTAGAGGTACCTCAGGTTTCTTCACAAGTAACCTTCCTGGATAAGGTGGAGGATTAGTTTCCTCGGGTATTTATGATGGTTGAGGAGTGTGAGGAGGAATTTCCTATTGTACATGGGTGTCTTCTTCTTCATTTGGTTGGTTATCTATTTGTTCTTCCTCTTGAATAAGAAATGTAGAGTTTTGTTTATTCAAGACCTTCCCATATCTTAATTGAATCTCATTCAGTGAAGTAGGAGTTATCACATAATTTGGGAAAGTCTATACTTCAATATTCGGTACAGGCTATGTAGGTCTATTGTTTAGATTAGGGATGGGTTGTGCAAGAATAGGGGTAGGCCGGGGGGGGTTTGGATTAGGTGCATCTTGCATTTGTTATTTCTAGTTTGGGTTCAAAGGAAATGTGAGTTGTTGTTGTAGCTAGGGAGGTGGAGGTAGAGTAGGTGGATCAAATCTAGGTAACAACTGGGAGATATTGGAAGGATATTGTCAGTAAGTAGGAAAATTTGGTGGCTGAAAAGGAACATTCCCATATGCAGGCGCCCTCCATCCTTGTTTCCAAGGTTGGAATTTTGGTTGTTGATGTGTCCATTGAGAGTAAGGAATTGGAGGAATCCATTGGTGTGTTGGGTATTGTGTGGTAGGATCAAAAAACATATTAGGATTTTGTTGTCTCCATGCTCTCTTAGGGGGATATGATGTATCCTGAAATTTCTCTCCTCCCTTAAAACACAATTTTAGTCTAGGTAAGGAAGGAAACTCATTGGTGGGGTGGTATTATGTACATAGTCCATAAGTTTTAATGAAATTAATAGGAGATTATTTTTCAAGATGCCTTTTCCTACATCAAGGACAAAAAATTGCTAAAGTATCATTTTCTTCTTGTTGTTTCCTTTTGATATTCATGGTGTCTAAATAAATGTTGATGGTGTTTAGGATATTTGTTTTGAATTTTTATAGCATATTCCCTAATTATATCCTTGTAACACCTCCTGTAGTAGGTTTAATAGTTCTTCTTATATGATCCCTTACACTTTTCCTTTTTTTGGCTTGACTGCGGGAGTACCTTTTACAATACTTTGCAATTTTTGCAATTGGATTCTGATATACATCCCTAGAACTCATGAGTTTTAGTACCTCAATACAGTCATCCCTTATACCCTTTAGGAAGATGGTGCTAACTATGGCTGCGTCTAAGATGATTTTTTTTGTATTTTGATAATTATTTAGGAACCTTTCTAGGTAATCTTCTAGACTCTCCTCCTAAGACTGTTGCATTTTAAATATATCATTCCTAACATCTCTATGTCTACAATAATATTGATATTTATGGAGGAAATTTTCTTTCATACCATCCCGAGATAATATAGTATGCTCTCCTAGACTCATAATCCACCTAAATTCTGAGTCTTCAAGTGTGGTTGGAAAGTGTTTTATTTTTTGTGCACTATCAGTATAACTATAACTTCTACATAGTATATCAAATTCAAATAGAAATGAATCAAGATACTCTATTGACATACCATGGAAGTGAGGTAATGATGACAATGGGATATTATTCATAGCAACATATCTAGTAATGTCTAATATTGGGAATCCAAATGTCTAAGTTTCATTATTTTCATTCTGTTCGTCATCTATCATATCTCCAAATAACACATTATAGGATAGAGGTGATGTTTCTCCACTAAGTGATGGTTCAACCACTCGATTATTTGGAATATTCAATTGTTACAATACTTTGTGTGTTGCTCCAATGGAATATTCAGCCTCTTCTACCACCACCTCTGTTTCTTTTCCATCTCTTCCTTCTGATTGGGTCACCAGTACTTCCCTTACTTCTTGTTGTGATATGTTTTCAATTTGCATAATATCTTTAGATTTAGGACCTTTGGCTATAGTTTCAATTACTACATTTGAGAATTTCTCCTACACAAAAATTAGTTGAATTACTATGGGGGGGGGTTACTTGTTTTTTTTGTAACTTTGGGTTTTTATTTTTATTTTTTTGTAACTTTGGAGGGTTTTCTTGAAATTTATACAATTTTGAATGCAATAAATCTACCTTTGATGTCTCTAAATCTATGCATAAAAATAATATCTAATACTAACACAAAAAAAAAATTAAGTACAGAAGGTAAGAGGACAACCTAACTTTGGAGAAACCCCACTAAAATGCATGCGCTCTTGCCTCACATCTTACTATATTCTCTCCGCCATTAGGTCATCTTTAAAACCAATACAAAACCATAAAATAAATCTAATTCAAATACTACCAATTATTGTTTAAAACTGCCTGACACCAATGCCAAAATGTTCATGCAATTATATGTTCAATATATTGTAATAATTTAATATGTCAATCTGGTTTCGTAATCAATAGATTTTATGCACTATATGTGCCAATAACAGATAAATTCCTATGTTTGATGAGTATAGCTTACATAATAAAAAACTCTAATACCAATACTCTTCTTTCAACCTTTTCATGTAACACTCTCCACAAAATTGATGCAGGAGCATCACTCCATCTCATCACGTGTCAGCTAATCAACATGCGTGGTGCACAGTCAAGAAAGGAGAGGCACTACCCTCTCATTTTTTCCTCGAGAATCCAAGGCATGATCCAAGAATTAATTGAAGACAATTTGGAAGAGCCAAACTGTGCTTTCGCACAAGCTAGATATAAGGTTCCCATTAACAGGATGATGAAAGAATGGATATGCGTCCGATTTGGAGCAGAATTGCCATCATTGTAATTTGGCATTTAGATAAGCATTAGAGATCGTAATTTGACACCATTAATTAGATTGCGAGGGAAGCTCATTGAGCCCCTCTTGTATAAATATTTCTATTGAAAGCAGAGTAGAGATTAGGTGGTGAACTGTCAGTTAGAGACACGGAGAGCCGAGACGCAGTTGTAGCTCGGACTCCACCATTGTAAATTGGAATTCCACCATTAATAGAAAATGAAAATTTTTCTTGTTTTACATTTCATGTCATGTTATGTTATGAATGTCATTTGCATGTTTGTGAATTGTAGATGGATGTTAGAAATCGTTTGCATGGATAGAGATACAGTTTCCTATCTGCGAGTGTGTTAAGTTAAGTATGGTTCTCTAGGCTAAGTGCAAGGAGTGCATGATAGAGAGAGAAAAATATGTAATTCGATGCAAGGGGTGCATGTCTGAACTCAGTGGAGTTAGAAGAGAATCTGCCAAGAGGGAGCACCAGATCAATTTACAGACTCAGGGAGAAATTTCAAGGTGGTTACATCCCTTGAAAATAAATACTATGTGAGGAGAGGCACAACGTAGAGTTACTGAACACTCTGGAATGCTGTGTCAGGAGGGCATCGAGATTTCCTGAGCATTCCCAGGAACTACATGGTTAAAGGTGTAGAAGAATCCCAGAGTTGTTGAAAATTCTGGTGAAGGAAGGATTTGCAATAAGTGCATCGACAAAGGAAAGGAGATACCTTAAACCTTTCCATAAGGCCAAGGGAGAAGCCTTCGAAGAACTAATCCAAGTGCAAGGAGTGAACCTAAGGTGTCGAGAGTTCACTTTATAATCTTAGGAGGAAGGGAGAGAAACTGTCAGGAGGGCACAAGGAGCTCACAGAGGAACTTGAAACCTTGGAGGTTTTCAGGCTTAGCAAAGTCACAGGAGAGTTGCACAGATTCCTGCAAGAAGTGCATAAACAAGCCTTCGAGAACAACTAAAGTCTTGAAAAGGATAAATTTCACTAAGTGTGAAAAGGAGTCGAGGTCTTTCCGAATTCCTGAATATGGAGAAGTCACCCATTCTCAAGGAAGAGATAGGTGGAAGAAGATTGAGAACTTTGGGAGAAGGAGATTTGAAAGGTTTGCGAGGAGAAAACAGAGGATATTCACAAAGTCATGAAGGGTGATTTCAATTGAGACCATTGGATATGGAAGGGAACGTGGAAAAGAATCAGTGCATCACTGATTCATGATTGGAAGAAGTAGAGTCGAGAAGAGACAAGACTCGTGAAGTCTGAAATCGCGATTTGATCATAGTCATTGATCATGAGAAGAATGAGGATTGTAGATCTGGTCCTAAAGCATTCACCGATTCAGAAATCAGGAAGGAGGAGAAATCCACTCATAGAAGTCCTGAAGTGCAAGTTCATGAAAAGAGTTGTCCCACGATCATATTCTGTGGTCACATCAATGAGGAATCCTAGCCCCGAGAGCTAGTGTTGTTGGTGCAAGATCTGAAAACGCTAAAGAGAGGGTCTGTAGGTGTCACATTGTTGGTGATGAGAAAGAACAAAAAGGGCCCGTGCCAAGTTATAGAGGTTCCATCAGGATCCCAACGAACCAATCGGTTCAATGACTTGAACGATCCTAGACTAGGAGGTTGAGCCAGCCTCGAAGGAGAGAAAGGAGAAGGGGAGGTTGACGTCAAGAGTGGTATCATAGCTTTGATTTCATCTACAGGGTGTGGGTGGAAGGAGACATGGATATGGTATGATACCGTCAAATGGTATCAAACCTTTGATTTTGTCTACAGGGTGTGGGCGGAAGGAGACATGGATATAGTCTGATACGGTCACATGGTATTAGAGCTTTATTTCTCCTGTAGACAACAAGTGAAGAAGGAGAAGAAGGAGCAGATGCATAATTGATTTCTATAAGCCAAGGAGACAGAGTGTGATTCTCTATTGGAATTGTTGCAAGGTGTGCAAAAAATGGTAGACAACTAGATAGGTTGTAGACAGGGCAATATGGCCATCGACGTTCATAAGCATGGTCGAGAAGAATTCCATTTGTAGAAGAGGAGATTAGAGATGGACAAGGAGCTTAGTGAAATTCAAGCGCATATGCAAGAGCTATCATTCAAGATGCAACAAGAGTCAAAGGTACACTAGAGATATGAATGGACTTTGAAGAGAACATCCATATGGCCTATTTAGAAGTTGTTGGCCAGAAGGAAACAATAGATGTTAAAGAGGTGGTTGAGGCATGCTGAAATTTTCAGTTGTGAGGGAAAGAGATCTAGAAAAATTCTAGTAGATTTCCAGGTGGGCAATGAGAAGGGATCAGTGGATCTCATATAGTGTTAGGTGGGAAAAAGAGACATCCCATATTTCCAGGTGGGAAAAGGAGGAGAGATGAGATTAATGGAGAGTTCATTGACAAATGAAGAGGAGGCAGGAGAGAGACCTCACTCATATGGAGATTCACATAGAACTGTGAGTTGTGTGAACAAAGATGATGAGAAGTTACAAAATTTCATCACAGAGAAGGATGATCGAAATACTGTTCTGATCATTGGAGGAGTCCAGATATTGCTACCAAGCGGTTGAGGAGAGGCTAGAACAGATGTTGCAGAGGAGGCATAAAGACAACCAACAAAGATTGTCATGGAGGAAACCAAACAGATATTGATGTCTGTCCCAATAGAAGGAGAATGCCCAATTGATTTATTCACTCAGTGGGAATTGGAGTTAAAGGCACTGGAGGATTGGTTGGGCAATTCAAACCAGAACGTGGCTGCTGAGAAATACCCATGTTGGAGGATATAGACCAACACAAGTTGCAGCTAGAGGAAGATGGAATGGGAACATTTGAAGGACTGGAAAGAGAAAATCTATCAGAAGAAGTGGTAGGTGAGAAACAATTCAGTGATGAGGAGCCTACAGGGGTGAAGATTATAGAAGTGTGGCAAGCTAAGGCCACAAAGGAAGAATATGTCTTGGAAATTCAGTGTGATTTTAGCATCGACATGGAGCGAGTGTTGCGAGCTAATCTGTAATAGAGGAACTGGTCGATCAAGCAACTGGACAAGGTGATAAAGGATATAAGAAAGCTGATGTCGAGGTCAACAACATAATCGATCAGCAAAAGGAAGCTAAATGAAATAAGACCTTCATGAGTATCAGGGATGATGTAGGAGTAGTAGTGGCAAAGCAGAGGAGTCGAGAGACAGCTCCAATAGAAAGTTTGGGATCCAGGTGGATTTCAGCCATGTTGGAAATCTCATGAGTAGGAGATCATGATTTTTTCCACCATGGAGTATGATGCAGGAGAATCACTCCATAATAGCACAAGCCAGCTAATCAACACATGTGGTGTGTGTTCAATAAAGGAGAGGTGTTGCCCTCTCATTTTTTCCTCAATAATCCAAGGCATAATCCAAGCATTAATTGAAGACAAGATGGAAGAGCTAAATCATGATTTCTCACAAGATGGAGATAATTTCACCATTAATAAGCTGACGAAAGAATGTATTTGCATCCGATTTGGAGAAAAATTTCCATAATTGTAATTTGGCCTTTCGTTAAGCATTAGGGATGGTGATTTGACACCATTAGTTAGCTTGCAAGGGAAGCTCATTGCATTCCTCTTGTATAAATATTTGTATTGTAAGTAAGGTAGAGGTTAGGTGGTGAACTGTTAGTCAGAGACACAGAGAGTTGAGACTCAGTTGTAGCTTGGACTCCACCATAAATAGAAAATGACAGTTTTTCCTGGTTTACATTTATGTTCAATGGATGTTGTGTTATGAATTTCATTTGCATGCTTGTGGATTGTAGGCATGGATAGAGATACAATGTCCTATCCACGAGTGTGTTAAGTTAAGTTTGGTTCTCTAGGATAAGGGCAAGGAGTGCATGACAAAGAGAGAAAAAATTTTAAGCCGATGTAAGGGGTGTGTGTCTGAGCTTAGTGGAGTCAGAAGAGAAACTTTCAGAAGGGTAGATCAGATTAATTTACAGACTCGGGAAGAAATTTCAGGGTGGTTACGTCCCTTGAAAATAAAGACTGTGTGAGGAGAAGCACAATGTAGAGTTATTGAACACTCTAGAATACTTTGTCAGGAGGGCATCAAGCTTGCATGAACATTCCCAGGAAATGCACGGTTAAAGGTGTAGAAGAATCCTAGAGTTGTTGAACATTCTGGTGATTGAAGGATTTGTAATAAGTGCATCGACAAAGGAAAGGAGATACCTTAAACCTTTCCATAAGTCTGAGGGAGAATCCATCGAAGAACTGAGCCAAGTGCAAGGAGTTTGCCTAAGGTGTCAAGAGTTCACTTTATAAGCTCATAAGGAAGGGAGAGAAACTTCCAAGAGGGCACGAGGAACTTGAAACCTTGGAGGTTTTCAAGCCGAGCAAAGTTGTAGGAGAATTGCACAGATTCCTCCAAGGAGTGCAGAAAGAATCCTTTGAGAACAACCAAAGTCTTGAAAAGGAGAAATTGTGCTAAGTGTGCAAAGGAGTTGAGGAATTGACAAAGTCCCAAAGATGGAGAAGTCACCCATTCTCAAGGAAGAGATAGGTGGTAGAAGATTGAGAAGTTCGAGAGAAGGAGCTTCGATCAGTTTGCAGGGAGAAAACAGAGGATATTCACAAAGTTGCAAAGGGTGATTTCAATCTAGACCATTGGATCTAGAAGGGAACATGGTAAAGGATCAATGCATCACTGATTCATGATTGGAAGAAGAAGAGTCGAGAGGAGAAAAGACTCACGAAGTCTGAACTCACAATTTGATCACAACCATTTTTCGCGAGAAGAATGAGGACCGTAGATATGGTCCCAAAGAATTCGTCGATTCAGAAATTGGGAAGGAGGAGAAAGTCACTTGTGAAAGTCCTGAAGTGTGGGGTCGCAAAGGGATTTGGCCCATGGTTGTAGTCCATGGTCATATCAACGAGGAAGCCTATCCCCGAGAGCTAGTGTTATTGGCTCAAGAGCTGAAAGTGCTAAGGAGAGGGTTCGTAGGTGTAACATTGTTGGTGTCGATAAAGAAAAAAAAGGGCCTAGGTCAAGTTATATCGGTTCCATTAGGAGCCCAACCAACCATTCAGTTCGACGACTTGAACGATCCTAGACCGAGAGGTTGATCCAACCCCAAAGGAGAGAAAGGAGAAGGGGAGGTTGGCGTCAACAATTCAACAATTCAAAAATCAGAAAGAAAAACTCATAAACAAGCATGTGATCTAAAGCTCTTTCTCAGGTGGTGAATTTTCTCATGTATAGGCTCATGAAAGGGAAATATGAACTTTGACTATGTTTCCTATAGCAACTAAACTGCAACAATTAACACTTTTCACACTCTTAAAAAAAATCTCAATCAATCCTAGAAGAAATACCAGGTAAAGTAAGAAACTCAATTATAGGTGCATGAAGGGTGAGATATGGAGGTCTTGATTGTTCCTGTGTTTGCAATATGTATAGAAATAAACATTAAAGCATTGAGTCTAACAAATGATTGTCTACCTGCACACACACAAGGATAACAAGTATTTGCTCAGAAATCTATGTTGCACTCATGAACCTTATGTTTCACTCAAAACAATCACTCACTCGGAATTACCACACATCCATATTGCATGCTATCAAGTGTATCACTGAAACATAAAAATAATAAAGTTAGATTGTTTGATCGAACACAAAATTATTCTGTCCACACATACAAAAAAACAGAATTATATTCACACATAAATACAAGGAATCTTACCTTTATTGGGTCAATGGGCCCTTGTCATATCAACAAGGAATATTTTAAAAGAAGCTTACATAACATAAGATTTGATTAGACACATGGAATCCATGAACTGCAATTTATATCATTACTTCAGAAGATAGGGGTACAATCAATAGTCATCAAGAATCAATCTTATATCATAATAATGCTTATTTTTATCTATGTATATCTATCATCTACATGGTTCTCTCTTTAAAAGAGAAACAACCATTACAATCAAAGTCTGGAGATAACATCGAATGTCTGCACAAATATTACAATTGGTTGATGTATATTTTTTCAAGGGAACGATTTCATCCTCATGACACAAAGTGCATTAGGATGAAGTGTATCATGGTATTCAACGAACAAAGAGTGTCTGAGCCAACAAATTCCTTGAACCCATCGAGAGAAAAATCATTCAAACACCTAAGCCTTCAAATGCAGAACATGTACCAGACGCGTACAACTAGAACAAAAAGACTGTTACCATATGCACAAAGTAAAATATATGTACCGAACTAACACAGGAATAGGTATCGGAGGAGCAAAAAAAATAGGTACCAGAAGAATACAACATTGGTACCAGACAAGTGCAGAGATAGGTACTGGACGAATTGAGTACTAAATGAATGCCAAAACAGGTACAAGATGAATATGAGATCTGTCATAAGGTCTTCTTGGATCATTCAAAGTAATTAGAGAGCATTTAACATCAATTATTCAATTCCAATCACTAAGAAATCTCATAAATCATGATTAAACATAGGTTACCTCATATATACACAAGAATGGCTAAAAGACATGACTTTTGAGGAAAATAGGAAAATAATACATACGTCTGAGGCATAATTGGTAAAGATATAGGACAAGATAAGGCAATTGGAGGTATAAAAAAGGAGACCCAACAAAATGTATGAGTAATACCCCAGACAGAGAAGATTTGGTTCTCATACTATTCATGAAAGGAAAATAAGAAGAAGGATAAGGTTCTGATCCTCCACTGAGAAACAAATATCCTCATCCCTAGTTCATTCCTAGAACGTATACAATGATGAAAAAATAAAAAATAATAACATGGAATGCATAATCTAGTAGGGTATGTAGATATCACCTATGGGACTATGGAGGCTCGCTAGCAGCGCAGCAAGGTTTGTGATATCAGAGTGACTCCTTCAGGGATATGGATGCTCGTGGGTAGTGAAGCAACACCGTGATGATGTTTTTAACATGGAAAAAAAAATAACACAATGCCTCCTAGGACACCATGAGTTCCAACTCAACTTTTTATAGGAAGGTATAAGTCATTGGTTTTATAAAAAGATGAATGGAATCAGATGAATTCCCATGAGGGGTCGACAAGGACACCTCCCAGGTTCTCTGTATACATGCTTGTGAGTCATCTGTGGGTCATTCTATCAAGATGAAAAAAAAATCCTAAAGATTCCATCAAGTATCATTAAGGAGTGTTAAATTTAGCATCATAAATAGTCATTCTCCAATGAGAGGCCATATGGGCCACCTTGAGGCTAGCCAGGGAGATTTGGAGAATAAATCAATCTTGTGAGGTATAGACAAAAGCCAAGGGGAATTGTAATGATCCCAAGCCATTATGCAAGGATCATCACTGTTTTGGTGTCTTTTAAAAACTTTTTCTGAGTGAGGTATTTCATCAAACACTTTGTTGATCTACATTTTAGATGTGTTTATATGTGTGTATGCAGAAAATAATAGAAAGCGATAACCATGGAACATACCTCAACCATATGCAATAAGATAGACAAGCCAAAACATCTCAATTCTTCTTTATTCATAAAATAGAGAAACCTGCTACAATGAAGATGTCGATCTGGAATGCTCAACAGATGGCCAAGAAGATAGAAAATACATAAGAGATGATACAAAATGCTCCCACTAATACAAAAGATGAATCCAAAGGCTGAATAAGAAATGAAGATCGATACAAGCAGATCTGAATGCCAAACTCTCCAGCTGAAGAATGCCACGCTCCAATAGAAGGCTAAAACCCTCAATAACTCGGCCCTGCTGCCAAAAGTGTCC
>JZKD02S0510747.1:680617-691396 GCA_000966675.3 Picea glauca
TTGATCTAGTGCGTTGGCATGTGTAAACATTATCCACCATGAAGAGAATTTTGAATTGCCTTGTCAAGAGTTGTAACTAAAGTCTTGATTCTAGTTCTATGTTAGAACTAAAGTGGAATGCCGAGTTTCAAATAAAGTCTTGAGTCTAGTTATATGTTATAACTAAAGTGTAATGTTGAGTTGCAACTAAAGTCTTGAGTCTAGTTCTATTTTAGTAATGTTGAGTTGCAGCTAAAGTCTTGAGTCTAGTTCTATTTTAGAACTAAAGTGTAATGTTAAGTTGCAACTAAAGTCTTGAGTCTAGTTCTATTTTAGAACTAAAGTGTAATGTTGAGTTGCAACTAAAGTCTTGAGTATAGTTCTATTTTAGAACAAAACTGTAATGTTGAGTTGCAACTAAAGTCTTAAATATAGTTCTAAGTTCGAACTAAAGCATGTTAGTCTCAATTCTAGTTCTAAGTTCAAACTCAAGTGTAATGTTGAGTTGTAACCAATCTCAAGTCTAGTTCTAGGTTTGAACTAAAGTGTAAAGTTGAGTTGTAACCAATCTCAAGTCTAGTTCTAAGTTTGAACTAAAACATAAAGTTGAGTTATGTTTGATGAATGCAATCAGGTTACTATTTCGAGCTTCCCCTCTTCCACTCTTCAGCCTATATAAGAAGAGGTTGAACCCTCTCTTCAATACAGTTCTGCAACACAGTTTTGAAACATAGTTTTCATATTCAAGTTGAGGGTGAAGCAATAGAGGATCACATCAGTGATAAAGAGGAAACATATCAAAGGTGTATTTCAGAAAGGTCTTGTAAGTCTTTGTCAGGTCAGAGTCAACTTGGCAAGCTCTTTGAGAGAAAAACATTCATGGTGGATATTTGTAAGAGATTTTACACTATTAATGCAATAAAGGAATATTGTTTGTTGGGGTTTTTCTCCCTGTATAGTGTTTCACCATGGTATATGTGTTGTTGATATGCATGTTTACTTAACTACATAATTATTTCTATTCGATTATGATTTGGAATTGTTGAAGTATATTAAGATGGAATCAAAGTATTAAAGAAAATAAAAGAATTAATCCACATAAGAAATCAAGCTCATAATTTAACAAGGAAAAATAGAGATTTTGGCTTCTACCAGTGAATCACCATTTGTTGAGTACTCAACACACCCTTAAAAGTTTCAATTTTTGGGTACCACTTTTTGTTTTATTGCTTGCACTATCTTCTTTTTATTTTACGTAAGTCTCATATTTATCATTTTTCCTGGTCTATTCGTTTTTCTTATTCTTTGAATTACCTTTAAAAAACCATGAAAATTTGTTTTTCTCATATTTTGCAGAAGAGAAGAAAAAAAATAAGATACTTAATGATTTTCCTAGAAATTTCGTCGACATCACTACTAGAAATAAATTTATCTGACACCCAATGGGAACTAATCCAATATTCCAAAGTCGATAAATATCAGGCATCGACCAAACTAGTACAAAAATCAAACTGTGTGGCACATCCTCAAGTACATTGACGTCGAGTAACATTGGGCATCGATTGTTTCAAAAAGCAGTCACACAAATGTGCAACTCAATCATAAAAGAGCCGACAGCGAGAGTGTCACATGTATGTGATATCAACAAACAAACACTTTCTGACAAATCCAATAGGTATTCGTAGACATCGATTAACATCGACCACCAACACCTAATGTTGTTCACAAGAAAAAAATGCAAACAATGAGGTCGACGTTGAACGTCGATAGACATCAGCATCGAAAGATCAGAAGAAGGAAAAACTTGTACTTCAGCATGCACCCCTCTTCTTGATGATTCCCAATCACTTAATACCCTGAAGGGAGGAAGTCAACAAGATGGAGAGGCCTCCAATGCGACTGTTAAGAAGCTAGATTTTTTCCCAAAGGTGAAGTCGGTGGTAAAAATGTCACAAAAGAAGCCAAGGAGCTTGCCTCCACTTTTCAAATATATAGACAATAGCATGAAATATCATATAGACAAGGAGTGTCCTCCATGACGGACATAATCATCTTGTCAGTGGGAAAGATAACACGAAAAGGATTTGGAGACAACTCATCGAGAGAAGAGGTAGAAGGTGTTGCCGATTGAATATCCTGATAAGCGGATTCAATCAGACTTAACGGCATGATGTCGCTAAAACGAGTGTGATCTCCAGGGTCAGGGACTATCCAAGGGTCAGAAGACACAGGAAGTTCATGAGGTATGACAGAGATCATATTGATAGAGGCTATGGATGGGCGTGGAACATCGGGTGGCAGAATGGGAAAATTACCCATCAATGAAGAGTGTTTTAAAAGGTCGACACCGACATTCTCGTAACCCAGTGGGGTTTTAGCTATAAATGACACGTTGCCAGTACGATTATCGGAATTAAAGAAGGCAAGTTTGTCAACAGTAACCACCTTTCCTTGATGAGGAAAACATACTACACGAAAAAGTGTTGACACAATAGCGCACATGGAATCGATCCAGCTACGACCAAGCAGAAGATTATAATCAAGGGGAGCATCAAAGATTTCCACTTCAACTTGGACTATCTTACATTCTAGAGTAACAGGCAATGAAGGAAGAACACCGTAAGGATTAAAACCAGAGCCATTGAAGGATTTCAAAGTATTTTGTGATTCATTTAAGGGAGGAGAGCCAATGGCTTTCCAACAAGCAAAAGACATTACACACATAGAGGCACCCTCATCGATAACAGTTCGGTAAATGTTCTTTTCAGAGACAACAACCTGTATCTGGAACACAAGCTGAGGGGGTAACCTTGGAAAATGATCTTCCAAGTCAAAGACTATTAAATTCATATCTATTGGGTCAATTCCACCTATATCTTTCAACAGAGCCTTCCGTTGTGCAGGACAAGACTGAAGGACTTCAAGGGTAGCGGGGCAGATCTTCCACAATACTGTAGTTATGGGCCGCACGAGCATGAGGATTGAAATCCGACTTGCGAACAACACCCTTAGGGGGTCGTAGGACTGTATCAGGGCTTGGTCGTTCGAGATGAAGAGGACCATTGGTAGGTGGAGTTGGTGGAGAGGGTTGTACCAAAGCAAGAGGTAAATCATCAACCTTCTCCTTAGATGGAGAATAATCTTTGGCTCTAGTTGTGATTGCAACGTTGTTTTTCTTAGAATCACTAGTACACATCAAAACATATGATGTCATATAAGTAGATGGTTGGTCATGGATGACCAACTGAGCTTGTTTTTGAGACGGGAAGGGTTGGGACAAGACTGCCGGTGTAGATGGTTTGGGTGTTCCTTGAAGGAACTTTGTGACCTCAGCACGTTGAGGAAAATCCTTCGTGTAGTGATCGTCACCACAGATAAGGCAAGGGTATCGTGGTTTGAGCTTATCCCGATCTTCAACAGGAGGAGTTTTAGTTTTCTCTGTTGGATTATTATTTTTTCTCTCCTTGTTCTTGCCTCTCCCCTTTTTAGATTTATTTTTACCGGTCGGGGTAGATTGAACGGCGTTCACCTCATACATTTTACCGGTGGGAGTAGCAGGAGACAGAGCATTTTGAACATTAGAAGATGTAGATTTAGGGGTTGTACTTGAAACAGAATGTGAGTGGGCATGAGCAGTACCAATCACACCATCAGCTGAATGCGAGGCAACTGGAGTAGTTGAAGTGCTGGAAGTACCAGGACGAGTTAATTCAGGTAACAAATCATATAGTGTTCCCGTTTGCGAATAAACAAGATCAAGTTATTGAGAACGAATTATAGCCTGATCCTCCATAACAACACCACCCATGGCAATGTCTTTACCTATTTCGTTCACAAAGGATTTGGTAAACAATTCTGCCAGTAACTGATCAAGGAGTTCAATTTTAATGAGACGTTGTTTACTTCGCCACTCATGAATATGATCAGATATATGAGTGCCTTTAGTCTGTTTGAAGGAAGTCAAAATGTCAGTCCCAGTATCATAACAGATCGACAACTGGTAATGTGTAAGAAAAGCCATAGCTAGGGTGTTGAAATCAGAGAAGAAACCTCGTGGCAATTCAATATACCACTTCGCAGCAGAACCGGTAATGGTTCGTTGAAAAATACGTAGACGAATAGAGTCATCAATCAATGAATTGGATGAACACCATAAGTGAAAAGTCATAACATGATTGTTCGTGTCCTCTCCCACCTTGCCATCGAATTTAGGAATGTCGGAGGGAAGCTTGGCTGGAATAATGGGCCATTGGGGAGAGTGAAAAATAGGATCATTCAAAATCCTAGACAAATCTGGCAAATCCAAAGTAGCAAGAAAAGGTAACTGTCGATTGACTTGTGGGTACTGGTTACTTTGGGGTGGAAGCCCTATCGGCAAACTAATAGGACCGTATGCAGTCTGCCCATATTGGGAAGACCCTAGCTGATTCGGTGGTGGTTGGAGAGGATAGTAATTCCAAGGATGATAACCTTGAGTTTGAGTAGGGACCTAAGTTTGAGTATTGTGACTTTGACCCCAAATAGGATTAGTTATACCTGGATATGGTTGGTCGATAGTAGGGACAGTTTGCTGCCCCCCAGCATTTTGAGGAAAGTTTTGTAGAACCTGATTCCAATACTGGGCCAATTCAGGAGTTATGTTTTGTCCAAAAGGTGAGGTTGGTCCCCCTATCATAGGTTGTATGCCAATCGAAGGTTGTGTAGTAATTGGATTTTGACCAATAAAAGGAAATTGAATTGTACCACCTTGTCCACCAACAAGAATCTGCAAATTTGGTGTAATGGATGGTATAGTGCCACTAGGATTAGGATTGCCAGAAGGAAATTGAGGGAGTGTCGGGATAAAACCGGGAATATGATGCCCAGAAGGACCCCCAGGAGTACCATATGGGGTTTACGGAGGTGTTGGAACAACAGTGTTCAACAAATAATTCAACGCATGGTATCCCGGTGGTAGTGTCGGAATGACATCAAGCATTCGCTGGGTATTGATAGGAGCAAGACTAGCTGCAGTAATCCCAGTTGGGACACTCGTAGTATTCGTGAGATGGGCCATTTCGTCAGGGAGAACAAAGTGATAAGTGGTAGTCACTGGTATATTCTCTGTCTCAGAAAAAATCGGAGGGTTGATTTCATAGACTGTAGGTGACTCGGTACCAAAAAGGACCCTTCAGAAATTACCTGACCAAAAAGGATCTTGGCTTTCTACCCCGGGAAAAGGCCCACCGGTTGATTCAGAAGATGTAGCAACCACTTCTTCAGAAGAATTTAATCGCACAAAAGGTCGTTCACCACGGCGAATGTGGTAGTCCTCTCTAGTATTGGTAATTTGAAAAGGTTCTAGAGAGTCAGTTGATTCTACTTATGGTGTGGTGACAACTGAAACTTCACTTGTTTCCATGTGTGGTGGGGTAACAACCGGGACTTCACTCTGGTGAGGAGAGCCCTCAGGTGTACCAGTAGGCAAGGGTTGAGAATCGTCCAGATGTTCCAGAGATAAACCTTGCATCCTACATGAACATCGTGGGGGAGAAATTGTAAACAAGTGACAAGCTTTGCGAAGAAATTCTTAGGGTCAACTTCGAGAAACAGACAACACACACTAGTAAACAAAATCTAGGAAGCAATCACCAAGCAAAAAAGACCTTCTAATTTCAAAGCCACTAGTTGGTGATGAAATCCAAGATTGCAACAACAAGACGAGAAGGGGCGGGGCTATTGTGGAAAAGTTACGCTGACAACCTGCTTAACGGACTTACACCTTGGTGCAAGCTCCCACACATAATCGTGGGTATACCCTCCAAGGAGTCCGAGTGAGTTTGATCAACGTCAATTCTAGGTACCGTGAAAACTTTCCCCTCCACAGTCACCTTGGGTAAGGACCTAGAGAGATAGGCCACTAAAGTCACCACAAACAACAGTAAAGCCTGGGGAAACAGTCGACAGTCCGAACCACACGCAAGGGCAGGGTATCTAGCCCAAAATCAACTCAAAATGCTTCCACTCATCATTGTGGGTATACCTCTAAGTGACCCTCATAATATGTGCAATCTCTACACTGATGTCAAAAAAGCAAGGCGAGTAACTCTACCAACACCAATGCAACCTAGTGCTTGACCCTTGTGTTAGAAGGGCTTCCCAAGACAATATGTTGAAAATGGAATTTAACACTCCCTAACTGAATATGCTATTGTGTTTTTTGAGATTTTGGAGAGTGTATCTCTCATCCTACTCCAAAGCACTAGCCTAGCTAAATGTTGGTGTAAAAGAGCCCTAGAAAAGAGTTACTAGACAAATTTTAAGATTACGCAGTGTTTTTAAAGGCTGTTGTTTACTCAAAGGTAACGGAAGTGAAACTTATGTTGTATGACTCCGACCCAATAATGAAAGGATGAAAATGAAATGTATCACTTTACGTTCAATGAATCCTATATATGGGAGAGAGAGAAGTTTTCCAGATCAACCAGGAACTATACGCAAAATTTCCTTTCAAATGTCAATGCAAGCAATCAGTTATTGAATGACTATTCTCTATGTTTCTCTTTTTCAATACTTCAACAATCTCTAAAATTTGATTTTCAATGTTTTGTAAATGACAAAAACAATTTGATGAAAGAAAAACCTTGTGTTCACTTTTCAAAAAGAACCCGCACTATATCAATGAGAGAGCATAAAATCAAATCATAAAGAATCAATCAATAACAACCCAATCAACTCTTTCAATGAAAGCAAAAATAAAGAACAAACCAAATAGTCTTCTCAATACAAACGAAAATGTTCTTTCGAACTACGAAGCAAATGAGAAAAACCAAGTACCCAACTTTCAACCAATCACTGGTTCTCAACCAATCAAACACACTCAGAATCTGAAGTCAGAGAGAATGGTTTGCCAAAAAGAGTCAAGAAACGAAATTCAATCCACAAATGCCAAGAAAAGCCTTGAAACCCTAAAACTATGCACGCATGCAAACTAAAGCAAGAAAAGTATCAATCAATAGTCCAAGAAACCCATAAGATGTATTTCAACTGATCTGGGCAGTTAGAAAGACAAAAACTCAAATTCCAAATTTTGAAAAGGAATGTTCACAGGTAAGCACTATTACACAGTGCGAGAATCTATGATTCTCGCAGGCAACCTTTGAGAAAGGTGCGAGAACCTCGCACTGAACCCTATGAGCAGGGTGCGAACCTGACCAGTTCTCACAGGCTGCAATGGAGTGCAGTGCGAGAATTCCTGAACATATCAAAAAATTTGAAAAATTAAGTAAAATTCAAGAAGGCTTCTGGACTCAGAAGGTTTATCAGGATATCCTGAAGACTCAGAGACTGATAGGATAGGAGAAAAATGAAACCAGAAAAAATGGCCACAGAAAAACACAAAAATCCACCAAGAAAATAGGATTGTCCCCAGTGGAGTCACCAATTTTGTTATTGGATAAATCCGTAAGTGCGGACACAAACCGATCTCCCTAGATCCACCTGGATCTAGAACAAAACAAGACAGAATGATACTCTTTCCCTAGATTTTAACTATTGAATGTACTAAGAGGTACGATTAAAGAACATACCTTATAATCGCTTCCTTTGGTCTTTGTTGTTCCTGCTTCGCTCCAATGCTCTCGTACAGTCAAGATCAAGACAATACAAACCAATCGAAGTGAAGAAAGCACATTCTATTCAACAATTAATCTATGTATATGATCAAGGAGTTATACAATAAAGTGCAATTAACTTTATGGGAAATGGACACATTACTGTATTATATTGATGTAAAGTAAAACTTACAACCTGAGCCTTGATGTTGAAAGCCTCCTTTTGATGACCCTTAGCTCTGACACACACACTTGCTCACTTGCATGAAGAAGATCAACCACTTTTGACAAACTTGCTGGAGTTCTCTAGCTGTTGTAGTTTTAGTCCTTCACACAATCTTTCACTAATTCTCCAATGTCTCTCTTGCTTGTTTGCTTCTAACTTTTTCCATGAGAATTCAATCAATATATAGGAGAGAATGAATTGGTTACTTGGATAAGAATGATCCCAAAATATCAGGAAATCTAGTACTTAGATAACCATTCGAATGCCATCTCATCCTTCTAGAAGATTCCCTTCTAGAAGCTTCAAGAATTCATCTTTTTCCCTTCTTTAGAAAGTGTTCACACCCTAGCAGTTATACACAGTGTCAACCCCTTGCACCCTGGCTTAAGGCAACCTGCGAGAATCATGCATTCTCGCAAGAAAATGTATTAGCAGCCTGCGAACCTTCCTCAAAAATGATATTTTTGGAAAAAGAAGAAAGTAACTTTTCTCAGGAGAAAGTTCTAATGAAGAGCCTGAGTGCACCATAATCAATACATCATCATGACGACCAAAATCATGGGTAAAAACTTCTTATTTCCTAGATGTGATATGCACTAGGAATGTATTCCCAATTTTGAGGCTAAGTTGGTATATCTCTGAATTGATGATACATTTTTATTTTAACATCCTATGGGAGAAGAAGTACAAAACATCATTCTATGTAATATGAGATGGATTTATAGCTCGAGTGTACTCAATGATATTTAAACATGACTTCCCAAGGCCCTCAAAAGAAACAAGGAAAGTGATATCCAAGATTGGGCATCGGTATATAGAGTAAAGAAGCACATGTGTGATAATTTTCAGAGACACTGGTGAACCACACTTGATACCAATCTGTGTTCCCAGAAAACTAGTGTTGGGGGGGATTTTCTACAAGACCATATTGCAAGGGTTCAATGCTTCTTTGGTAAAATACAAGAAAATGGTATTTATATCCTATGGGTTTTATGTAGGTTAGCATTTCGTGAAGGAAACTACACATGCCAGAAAAGAAGCTCAAATTCAGATGGAGTATAGGTTTTTTAGAGGGAGATACAAGAAACACGACCCTAAGAAACTAGTGGTTGAGCATGCTAATAAGGTGATATCCCATTGGCCATATGTGCACGAGTATTGTGAGGATGAAATATTCATGGATAATTACTTGGACTGTGATGAAGTATTATGAAGGCAAGAAAATCTGGACCTAGTCAGGTTTATGGCCTTGCTTAGGGATGAACAGTTATAATTTTTAGAGAAAACAATTGAGGCAGTGGCACAAGTGCAACATGAAGGTTCAAAGAAGACAACATACATGTCATAGGCACAAAGACTCTTAGAAGAATAAAAAATAATGATCCAACTACAAAGGGAGACTATCATAGTGCCATAAATAACATCTGTGGTAATAACCTAATCATGCTCAAAGAAGAAGGGGAGATGGAAAACCCAGGAAATGATTCAAATAGGTAATACAATGAACAACATAGTTCAAAGTGAACACCTATAGGAGAACCAAAAGTTGAACCATCAACTACAATTTCAACAAATCTATCTAGCCTAAGGGGAGTGGCTCTTGTTATTTTTGATTTGATCACAATATACGATAGTGTTGAGAGGAGGTGAATCATGTAGTTCCTATTTTGAATGTGGAAATAATAGGGATGTTGGACACATAATTACCCCAAGGACAACAACCTTTGCACATAGAGGTAGGTCTAAGTACAACTGAAGTCCATATCACCTCTTCATATCAAACCTCACAGTCATTGGATGGAGGGGAAGGTTGTAACAAAGGCTAGGATGAGCCAAGAGGTAGAGAGAAAACAAGAACTCTAAAGAATAACGATGAGGATGGTAATAGTATTGACATCACAAAGAATGAAACAAAAGTAAAAGGAGAAGAATGAGGGAACCTTGATGATAATAATTCATTTGGATTTAATACTAGAAAAGGAGTGGTTTATGAAGATTTGGAGAGCAATAAAGGATCGAAAATATATATATAGGACCGTTAACCCGTTCTACACTCTTGGGTTCAACAATTTCGAAAGAAACCACAATAGTAGGGGTCATGAAAAATAACTCCAACATTGAGCACATTATATATTCTCCCATTAATATAGAAGTAGACAAAGGTAAGGAGGTAGCGCTGGAGCATTTTCATACACTAGGAAGCTTAGGCAATTCCCTCTCATCGGGTGACCAACTGATTCTAGAGCCTGTAGATGAGGTGGTTGATGTCCAAGATATATATTATTATAGAAAGAGGTAGGTAGTGGTAACAAGGATAGGAAAGAAGAGGAGACTCACTCTAAAAAATCCAATGTTAATTCCCACGAAAGATATCATGTTGGATGCTAAGAAGTATAAGGTGTACAAACTATTGGGAGAAGGCATGGCTATATCCATTTCCACCATGGACAGGGAAAGATAGGATGAGCCTTACGCTAACTCTATAAGAGATTATCTAGTGTAGCTTAGGCTCAAGTGGAGTATTACCAGGACACCACGTAGGTAGTTAGATTCATAACCACTGAGTTGGGAGAGATCTATAGGCAATTTAAGTCTAAAAGAGAAATGTTTATGATCCAGATCATTGGATATCAAGAGTAAACATTGATGGGCCTCATATATTACAAATACATGATGAAATGTTCTAATAAATCCCATCACATGTCAGAATAAATAGAGTACATCAGAGAAATCCAGAAAGGCTGGGGAGCATAGGAACATGGTGACAGGATGCTCACAGACGAGAGCCTGGTTAGGTTCAAAATAGTAGCAAAGTATTGGGTACAATTGGTGATTGAGCCACAAAGGAGAATGGAGGAAATATGGGAACAATTGTTAAGCCCTAATATTGGCTCATTACCACTTAATTGGGGCATATTAGATTAGTAATGTTATTTTATTTATGTCGGCTTTAGGCCATTAGTTGTGATTTAGATTAGTAAT
>JZKD02S0510747.1:696262-733956 GCA_000966675.3 Picea glauca
TAAAAGGAGGTTGCCCCCTCGAAGAGGCCTATTATCTGATATTATCTCTTTTTCAAGGCGTTGAGTACTTTTCTTGAGGTTTTTCTATGCTATATTGATGTTTGGTTCTTAACAACAATGTCTTGGGAATTGGAACAATATAAATCAGAAGATGAGAAACCTTTGACTCCCAAAATTCAACACACCCAATGACTTTTTCAATCTTCATGCTATTTCCAGTAGTTCGAGGATCTATATGTTGAATTTGAAGTAGAAGTTTAGGTGATATAAATGCTTGAACAAGGAAAAGTAAAGAGATTCAATGATGTGCCTATTAGAGTAGCATGGTTCATACGACATCTGAGCTTCGAGGTGGAAAAATTCAGATATTGGGTCATGTAAAATAATGATAAGATCAACATGTCGATGGAACCACATCGATTCTAATATTTTCATATTGTTGGGAGAAGACCTATTTTGATAAGGCTATTTTGGGAGGATTCATATTGTTGGAAGAAATGTTGATTTTGGGAAATACCTAATTTTGGAAAGAAGACCTTATTTTGGAATGCATGCAATCAATGGAAAAAATCAACACACATAAAAAGAAGGAAAAGTAGCATGCAAAGATGGAAAACAACATGGTGCACAGGCATGAAAACCTATCCATGATAGGTTTAGGGTTTTGGCAAATATTTTAATGACTATAAGCTTGTAAAATAGTATAAATAAGAACCTAGAAGATCTAGGTTGGGGTTTTGGGAATTGTAAAGGAAAAGGCTATTGAGTTGTAGAAGAGTCATGTAAGGTAGATTTTGAGGGTTAGGTCACAGGATGAGGAGCCTGGTGTGATATAGTCTGCCTCAAAGAGGGTCTTAAACATATGCATTATTATAAGGAGGAATATGTAATGTGCACAGTGCCATATTTTGCAGCAAACCTAATAAAAGAGAAGAGGAGCTAGATATTTGTGGATGTATCCCAGGAGGGCATGAAACATGGTAAAACATGTGTTATTTGTGATGTTTCTTGCATGTTTACTTTATGTTAATGTTTATCTGATAAATGAGTGGTTAAGATAGATATATTAGAATGCATGCATGGGATTAAAAGATGAATGAATTCTAGGAATAATTGAATGAATGATCCGAGTAATGCATAAGGAAGATCAAATATAGTCCCAAATACCCACTCATTCCTAGAATGAAAGTACTTGAGCATTGAAATCACCCATAAAGCTATCTCAGGTGAGATTGCATAGTGCACTCTATGCGCTATGTTTCCTTCTGTTTTACCAAGAGGGCCGATAGTTTTAGAGGGTTTGGTTGGAAACTTGTTGAGATCTGAACTTGGGTCAGAACACGAAGTGAATGAGAGATTAAACCCAACAAATGGTTTTGTTTCTGGTTGGAACTGCATGGTATTGAGTGGATGATATTCGTATAAGAAGTATGTAGAGAATGAAGGTATAAAAGGAAATATTTAGAACATGGAATCCAACAAAGGCGAAGATGGAAAGCTGGTTGAAAATTAAGGAGCTCGAGTTTGCATAGAAGGACAACAGAAACCCTAAGTTAACACCTCACAAATATCTTGACAAATACATGTTTAGCAACTTGCATGAGGTATTTTTCTATGATTTCCCGTATTTTTTGTAGGAGTCACTATTGAGGTTAAAATAAAACCACCCAAAAAATCAAATCAAACAGTTGGAGTGGAATCCTCTGGAGATCGTGCAGTTACAAAAAATTAACAACAAATTCACGCGTGCGGTAGATTTCTCATTAGACAGTGTTGTTGCAAGGTTTATCACCAAGTTTGCAGTAGATATTATGAAGTCTTACAACACAACATAGAAGGTTTTTCTAAAAGTCCCTAGAGGTAGGTATATCATATCACTATATACTTCAATCAAGATTTTATTATATAACAATGGTATGATGACCATAGAATCAGAAAGCTAAACTTCCCTATGTGCATGGGGGAAGGGGGGAAGCACTGACAAGAGGTTGAGAAATGGAGGAAAAAATGGACAAGGGAAAGAAGAAGGAGGCCATGGAACTAATCATGATGGAGGAAGAATAGATAAAACAGATAATGGAAATAGATGGAAAGGTGTGCGATAGAGTATCCTACCAATATAAGATGAATTACAAGAAGAGAGACATAGATGACAAAGAGGGCTTGGCAAGTGATGAGGAAGAGGTAGAGGATCTCCAGGATGTGGATCATATTGAGGATATCCTACACACAACATTTGAAAGGAATATGTGAGGTCCAACGGCATGAAAACAAGGAAACACTCCAATCTAGATCAATGTTAGTGTGGAACCTATAACCCCATGTGCGACTAACACACTAGAAAGAACACCACCATTTAGACAACCAAATTTTAGTGAAATAAATACATCAGGAAATAGATCCAAATATAGAGTAGAAACTGGAGGAGCCATTTCAGGAAGTAAAAGTCAAATATATATATCACATGGAGGTAGTAATTCAACACAGTTTAAAATGGCAGGACATGATCCCATGATGAGGTTACCAGAATTTCAAGGAGAGGCAATGGAGGAACCTGAAAATCACGTATTCATCTACGAGAATATAGGGGAACTATAGCAGATCACAGATGAGGATACAAAACTTGTGCATTTATCTATAATTCTAAGAGACTACGGACTGTATTGGTACATGAACCTAGATGTAAGTATTCCACCAAGAGTAACAAGGACTATTGCAGACGTGAAAAAAATATTGATAAATGAATTTTAGAAGCCTACCTTAGAAGATAGGTATATGCATGAATTGATTGAAATCAGGAAAAAACCAAGTGAGCCTATTTGGGAGATTGATCATAGGTTTAAGCATCTCAAAGGTAAGTTCAAGTATTCCATGATCGACATGCAACATAGGAATTTATTTGTGAAATCACTGTTACCACATTTGAAATACCCATTAAGACAACAAAAGTTCCAAATACAGGAAGAGGCTCTGCAGGTAGCCTTACAACTGGAAGAGAACCAATATCAGAAGACAGATCCAACAATAGAGGATATGAAGGGGGATCTAAAGAATCTAACATTTCATCTTAACCAGATCAAGGGAAAAGAGAAAAGAGAAGCTATTTGTTGTACCACATGCCAAACATAAGGACACCATAAGAACAAATGTCCAACTTTTGTGCAGTACACAACAACATGAGAACCAAACCATTTTCCAATAAGAGGACCATGGCAAGAGATTTGTAAAACACATGGGCATGATCCATATCATTTTCCAATGATGTAGAAGTATAAAAAAATACCGAAAAGATCATACTACAATATTTGCAAGTGAGTGGGTCATGATGATAAATATTGTAGGACCATGGAGCTTATGAGAGAAAGAACCTCAGATAGTTATAGGCTGCAAGAATAAATGATGAAAGGACAAGTTGCACCTCATTTAAACCAAGTACCACCACCATATACCAATGCACAACAACAATATAATAATGTGAAACCACAATACAACAATGCACAAGCACATTATAACCTCGTGCAATACAATCAGGTACCTCAGTACAATGCATCGCGAGTAGATTGGGATGTATACAGAGGTGTAGGATGAGGTAGAGGAGGATTTGGACGAGAAAAAGGTCTAGTAGTGTGTCACAACTGCCAACAATGAGGATATTATGCAAGGGAATTCCCACTTCCGCCAAAGACATGTATGTATTTTCACGGAATAAACCATGATACAAAAGATTGTCCGACACTATTGGGAAATATCCAGGAAAAGAGGAACCAAAAAAACTAGAATGTATAGTGGATCTTTGCAGAATCTAGGGATGATGGAAGAATCATCAACATAGTCATGCAAGGAATAACTAAGACAGGAACTGATGTAGTAAGACAAGATCCAATGCAACATCAATGGGTGAAAAATAATATTGAACCACAAAAGAAGTTTGATGCATAGAAAGAAAATGAAAAATTCGAGGAGGAAAGACATGAGTTTATCAAGGAAAATGTTGCATCTATATCAACTTCACAGTAAACTCATAACTCACCAATGTACAGAATTTCCTCCTCAATGGATCACACCATTAAAGGATAACCTTTAGAGAAAGTAAGTAATATAAAAAAAAATTTGCAATCATGTGTTAAGTTATTAAAGGATCCATAATTTGTTAAGATATTACAAAATCTGTTAGAAAGATGTAACACAGGCAAAAGGGAAATTAGAGCAGAAAACAGTCAATAATTTACATACAAGGAGAAGGACAAGTAGATAATTCAGACTGAATGCCAACACTGGATATTTCAATATGGGTGATATTATACTGGCCTTAGGTTATGAAGTAAATGTTTTACCTAAGAAGACATGGCAGTGTATGGGAGAACCCACACTAGGTTGTTCACATGTCCAGTTGAAATTAGCAAATAAACACAATTTTTTACCAATTGGAAGGATAAAAGGTGTGAGAGTAGATTTGGATGGAGTGCACACTATGGAATATTTTGAAGTAATAGAGATCATAGATGGCACAACACCTTATCCAACATTGCTTGACATGGATTGGGAATTTAATAACCAAGCCACAATCAAGATGAAGACAAGGAAAAAGACATTTGAATCAGGTGAATAAAGATTCAGTGCACCATTATATCCCTCAAAAGGAGAAAGGTTTGTAGAACCCAATTTTTTGGATTTGGAAGAAATAAACTAGTTGTATTGAACTACCATGCGAGAAGAAGATTATGTTAACCCAATTGCAGATGGGGTACTCAACTAGAGAAGCATGCCATCATGTGATTCTGACTCATATACAGGTTTGGATAATTGGCAACAGATATTACATGAATTTCCACAAGAAGGTGCGCAAGAATAGACCACACGGTAAGATGGGTTGGTACAAATATAAGAGATTCTCCCATTTTTCATGGGATAAATGATTTAGAGGAATTTCTGAAAAAATATGAAGAATAAGTGTTAAAAAATAAGAGGCTCTTAGCCCTAGATATTGCACACAAGTTTACACCTATAATATGGTGGGGTGCGCAGAAAGAAACAATTCAGGATTGGTACCAATGTAAACGACTACTGCACATTATATTTAGCGCAGAACAATGGAGTAGTAAAATGTAGAAGTATGATGGACAAGGGACACCAACAGAACATTTGGAGAAGTGCAGAACATAATGGAGGATGAAACCACCAAAACAATGTCCTCATCACTTCATCCATACATTGGAAGGAATTCCAGAGAATTGCCATGTAAAACAGGAGATGCACAGAGGTACTACAGAATGGAAAACACTACAACAAAAATTTGTAGTAACTTTCTCATTTGAACATGAGAACCCCGACATTGATTCAACATTGAAACATATAAGAGGTGTAGTATTTATTGATGAACCAAAGGTTGAAATCATAACAAAAAATCAACAACATAATAGGTAGATAGTCAAAGAACTACTTTCATGTGATCATGTTTAATAAGAAGCACCAGATGAGGATGATCTGCACAACATTCAAATTACATAAATTTAAGGATAAATATAGGTGGAAGGTCCATATTTAGAGTCATAAGTATTTTCTGCACCAATCAAAGTTAATAAAGTCAACATTGGGACAAATGCCAATCCTAAAATGGCAAGCATTGGATATTATTGGGATGAACAAAATAGTACAAAGAATAACAGAGTTATTGCGTGAATATAGTGACTTGTCCCCAACAACCTTTACAGAGATGAAAGGCATAGAGGGATAGCTAGGGGAGATGAAGATACCTCTCAAATCCGAGGAAATACCTATTAGAGAGATACCTTACATACTGAATCCAGTATATAAGAAGAAAGTGAAAGAAAAAATTGATAGAATGTTGGAAGCTGGTATCATAGAAGCAGTGGAGGAATCTGAATGGATAAGTCCTATGGTATTCCAAGAAAAGAAACAAGGGGGGATAAGGATCTGTGTAGATATGAGGAAACTTAATTATTCTTGTTTACATGATCCTTTCCCTACCCATTTTACAAACAAAGTCTTGGAGACTGTGGGAGGCTAGGAAGCATATTCATTTACAGATGGATTCTCATGTTACCATCAAATCAAAATAGCTCCAGAGGACAGGTGTACAACTAATTTTTCTACAGAATGGGGATCATACCAATACAAAGTCATGCCATTTGGGCTGAAGAATGCACTAGCCATATTTTCAAGAGTAGTCATAACTCCTTTTAAGGAATTCATACATCAGTTTCTAGAAGTATACCTGGAGGACTAGATTGTATATAGTCTATTAAAAGCTCATGTAGAAGTATTAAGGATAATGTTATAAATATGTAGGCAATGTCAAATTTCATTGAACATCAAGTGGAGCTACAAGGAGGTTAGTGGTGAGGGCTTATTGATGCCCAAAGCTCGGGAGGATTAGTGATCGTTGATCACAAGCAGATCTAGACCGTTGGTCCATTTCAGGATTTTAGGTACCACGAGTTGGAAAGACAGAGACTCTTTTCTTTCAGAATCCTGAACCATGAAATCACAAAGTCATGATTCGACAGGAACCATTGATCCCAGGGATCATTGTGAGTCATTGATCGAATTCTAGGATATTACGAGATTTCGACGTTTCGACAATCAGGGGGTCTCGAAGAGTGAAGGGACGGGATGCTTGACTTGTGAAGTCTTGATCCCTGGTATTTCGGCATTTCATATTTCAGGAGTTGAAGAGTCAAGGAACTTGCATTAGGATACGCGAAGTTGCGAAATCCGAAATTCCTTTTCGGTAAAAGTCTCGATCATCCCTTTCGACATTTTGGTCACCGGGGGTTCCAAGGGGCAGAGATATCCCTTGTAACTAGATTTTCCAAAATCATGAAGCCCAAAATTGTGATTCACAAAAAACCCAGAGGATAGGATGCAGAGACATTTCGACTTTTTGGTGACCGAAGACTCCAAGGAACAAGGATACTCTTTGTGTCCTAATTTTTCAAAACGTGAAATCCTAAAGGAACAAGCACTGGGACATTTTGACATTTCGACTACTAGAGGTTTGGAGGCCAAAGGAATGGGAAATTTGACTTGTGAAGTCCCGCTCCCTGATAAGAACCCTTTTCGATTTGGCGCAATTTCATGGCCCTTGGTTGTGTGCTATGGGATCTCATTCTTGGCACTTTGAAAAGTCAACTGAGAATTGGTGAAGGGACCTGTGTGCTCATTCGAAGGGTTCCAGTTTGGGACCAGAAGAGCCATTTCAGCTCTGAAACTAGAAGATCTTGACCAGGAGGTCGTGCATCCCCCAGGAGGGATAGGGTGTCTGCATCAGGTGGTATTAGAGCATCAATTTTTCATTTGTAGAATTCAAGCGAAGGAGGAAAAGAAGGAGATAGAGAACTCAGAGCTATACTTTGTGTGTGACAAGCAGTCAACATAATTCCACCAAGAAGACGAGAACCGCCTTTAGCCAATCGTGTTGTAGAGAGGGAGATGCGAGAGATTCGTGCCCGATTGGAAGCAATGGAAGCATCACAGAGAAGAGCACCTAGCATTGGGGATGTCAGTGATGCAGAAAGTGAAGAGGTTGAGGTTGAAGAAGCTACAGGAGAGGAGGTTGTAGAAGAACGTTTGTTGAGAGCAATTGCCAAATTGGGAGGCAGAGCTAAGATAGAGGTCCCAATGTATGAGGGAAATCTAGTTGTTGAAGAACTGTTGGACTGGATAAGGTCCATGGACAAACACTTTGACTATTAATATGTTGATGAGGAGAAGAAGGTGAAGCAGACAGTCACCAGACTAAAAAGACATGCATCACTTTGGTGGGATGAACTGCAGGCTGAGAGGAGAAGCAAAGGAAAACAAAGGATAAAGAGTTGGGATAGGATGATAGCCGAACTAAAGGCTAAGTTCATACCCAAATACTACTAGATCAATCTATTCAGGAAGATACATAACTTGAGGCAGAAAGGAATGACATTCAAGGAGTACACCAAGGATTTCTACCGGCTAAACATCAGAACTGGACAACAGGAGAGAGACGAAGAGAAAGTTGCCAGATATATAAATGGCTTGAGATATGAGATCCAGGACGAGCTCAGCATGATGTCAGTTAGGACTATAGAATATTCATATCAGTTTGCGCTGAAGGCAGAGGAGAAGATGGCCAGAAAAGAGAACGAGTGAGGAAGAGGTAAAAGATCGATCCCAAGCAAAAGTAAGAAATTTAACCATGACAGAGCACATTAGTCTAAGGATGAAGTTGAGAAACCACACAATCACTTAGTATGAGGAGGAAGTTCACGAGGGAGATAGAGTGGTGGAAGAAACTCTTCTAGAGGAAGAGGCAGAGGAGGAGTAAGGTGCTATAATTGTGGAAAGATAGGGCATATGTCTTGGGAATGTCTCGAGAAGAAGAAGGAAGGAGGAGAAGCTCACATTTCAAAAGAATAATGAAAAGATGTTGAAGTAGAAGGAGAAGATGATGGAGAATCCCTGATGTTGAGAAAAGTTCTCTTAAAACCAGAGGCAAAAATTGAAAAACCAGTGCAGAGAAACAATCTCTTCAGGACAGCTTGCAAGACTAAGGATAAAGTATGCAAGGTGATCATTGACAGTGGGAGTACTGATAACCTAGTATCCATAGAGATGGTGGAGAAATTGGAGGTGAAGACAACTACACATCCAAGGCCATACAAAGTCTCATGGCTGCAAAAAGGACACCAGGTAATGAATGCTAAACAATTCCTGGTTGGAATTAAAATAGGAGGATATAAATATGAAATCCTATGTGATGTAATTCCCATGGATGTATGCCACATTTTTTTGGGAATACCATGGAAATTTGACAAAATGTCATTCATGATGGGAGGAAAAATACATATACATTAGAGAAGAATGGTAGGACGCATATGTTTTTGCCAATGGAGGAGAAGAGAGAGAAAGAGGAAGCCCGCACAAGAATACTTCTCATGAGTGGGAAGGAACTCCTGAAGGAAGTCAACGAAGGACAAGAGATGCATTTCAATATGGTGAGGAAGCCCAGAGTCATCCTTATGAGTACATCAATGGATGATTTGCCTGAAGAAGTACCAACTGTGTTAATCCCAAAGAAATATGGAGGATGGAGAATGTGCATAGACTTGAGAGACATCAACAAGATCACCATCAGGTATAGATTCCTTTTACCGAGAATGGATGGTTTAATGGACTGCTTAAGTGGAGAAAATTTCTCTTCTAAGAAAGATCTGAAAATTGGATATCACCATATCAGGATGAGAGAAGGTGATGAATGGAAAACAACCTTTAAGATGAATGAAGGTCTGTATGAGTGGCTGGTTATGCCCTTTGGTTTAACAAATGCCCTGAGCACTTTTATGAGGTTGATGAATGAAATTCTAAAAGATTTCATTGGCAAGTTCATGGTTGTATATCTGGACGATATACTAATCTTTAGCAGGACTAAAGAGGAGCATTTGAGGCACCTAACGCTAGTAATGAGGAGGCTACAACAAGAGAAGTTGTTGATCAATTTGAAGAAGTCCTTTTTTAGGAAGACATAACTCATTTATTTGGGTTTTGTGATCTCTTCGAATGAACTGGAGATGGATCTAGAGAAGGTGAAAGCGATCAAATAATGGTCGTCACCAAGGAGTATGTTCGAGGTAAGGATCTTTCATGGTTTAGCAAGTTTCTATAGGAAGTTCATCAGAGACTTCAGTGGGATTTGTGCACCCATGATGGATATAGTGAAGAAGCGACACAAGTCTTTTAAATGGACAGAGGAGGTCAAAAAGAGCTTCAATATACTGAAGGAGAAGATAACAGAACGACTAATTTTGGTCTTGCTAAATTTTGAGAAGACATTGCAGGTAAGATGTGACGCAAGTGGAGTTGCAATAGGAGTAGTTTTGAGTTAGGAAAATTGACTTGTTGCCTATTTCATTGAGAATTTGAATGAGACTAAGAGAAAATACTCCACATATGACAAGGATTTCTATGCTATAATTCAAGCTTTGAAGAAATGGAGGCATTATCTTGTCCCACAAGAGATTTTCTTGTATAGCAATAACCGAGCTTTACAATTCATAACTCGACAAGAAAAATTGAATCAGAGACATGCAAAATGGGTTGAATTTATGAAAATTTTTACTTTTGTCATAAAACATATTGTTGGGAATGATAACAAGGTTGCGGATGAATTAATTAGGAGATGTTTGATCATGCAGGAATTCCAGGTGAAGACCTTGCGGTTTGAACACCTTAAGGATATGTGTTGTGATGATACAAATTTCAAGGAGTCCTACGAAGCATCTAGAAGCCCTGTACTGAGAGATAGAAGTCCGTGGACAAAGTATATGGTTCAAGAAGGATTGTTTTTTAGAGGAAATCAATTGTTCATACCAAGATGCTCAATGAGGGACAATCTTCTGATGGAGAAGCATAGTGGAGGATTGGCTGGACATTTCAGCCACGATAAAATGTTTGCACAATTGAGCAGTTCATACTATTGGCAAGGTATGAGAACATAGGTGATAAAGTTTGCGAACAAATGTAGGATCTGACAACATGCAAAGGGGAAAAGATAGAACACTGGATTGTATCAACCATTGCCAATCCCAAAGAGGGCTTGGGATGCAATAAGCATGGATTTCATGTTGGTATTACCAATAACACAAAGGTGATTTAATTCCATATTTTTGGTGGTGGATAGGTTTTCAAATATGGCACATTTCATCCCATGCCAGAAGACCAGTGATGCAACACATGTTGCAAACCTATTTTTTAGAGAATTTGTGAGACTTCATGGTTTACCGAGGAGGATTGTCTCAGACAGAGACACAAAATTTGTTGGTCACTTTTGGAGGACGTTGTGGAAGAAGATGGGGACATGTTTGTCCTTCAACTCAACTTATCACCCTCAGACAGATGGGCAGACTGAGGTGGTAAATAGAAGTTTGGTGAACTTATTGAGAAGTTTGGTTACTGAACACCATAACTAGTGGGGCCAGATTCTACCACAAGAAAAATTTGCATACAATGACTCACCAAACAGGAGCACTAGAATGATTCCATTCCAAAGACTCTATGGAATGCAACCCAGGGGAGTGTTTGAGTTAAGGGACTTGGAACATGGAGATATCAGAAGCGCTGGAGCAGAGTATTTTGCTGTTGAAATACAAAGACTCCATAGTTGGATCAAAGAACAATTAAAGAGTTCTAACCAGAAATACAAGCACAGATTTCATCAACATTGCAGGGAACTTCAATTTGAAGTGGGAGATCAATTTCTAGCACATATCAGGAAGGAAATGTTCCCTAAGGGAACATATAACAAATTGAATATGAAGAAGATAGGACCCTGTAAGATCTTGAGGAAGTTTAATGCAAACTCCTATGAGATCGAGCTGCCAGATGGTGTGGGCATTTCACACATATTTAATGTCTCAAACCTGTACCTTTACAGGAAAGACAATGTAGAAGGATCAGAAGATCAAGGAAAGATTCAGTGGGAGAAGCATATGCCTGTGGCAGGGAAGCTACAGATGGAGACAATTGTTGATCAGAGGATTGGAAAGAAGACCAGGAGGAATACTTATTTTGAGTATCTGGTGAAATGGAAAGGCCACCCAATCGAAGATGCCAGTTAGGAAACTAAAGCTACTATCAAGAAGTGGGGAAAATTAGTAGAGGAGCTCATGGACAAGAGTCAATGAATTTTTTTCAAGGGGAGTATGATGCAAGAGCATCATTGGAAAGCGCACAAAGGTGGGACCACTCTACACATGAGAGTTCTTCCAGAACTTTTGCGTGGGAAGTTGCAACCGATTTCAGAATCTGCCTCCACTCAATGCCAAAAATTCACCTTTAGAGGCACGCTGGAACCGATGTTGAATTTTACCCTTTGAGGCAAAGTTTTGAAATTGTAAACAGAGCAAGAGTTTCCACTTTGGCTCTGGAATGCAACTGGACTAAGATAGCATAGGATAAATTTTAGAGTAGGCAAGTAGCCAGGGGAAACCATAGAAACATTTTTGAGTTATGTAGAAGTTGGTACACACAGTTAGAGGGGGGGATACAGAGAGAAACTAGCTGTAAGAGAGAACTGGGAGTTAGCAGGAGATCTCAAATCTTTTGAGTGACTGTAGTTTTTAAATGTATTATGTAGCCAGTGGGCACTTGTGAATAGAACAGAATGAAAAATTGACCCAAATGTGTGGTGTTTGGACTGTATGTATTTTTCTGTTATTTTTTGTGTTCATGAAGAAGTCGATGGAACTGTGAATTTTCCTAGTTTCAATTGTTTCTCTTCATTGGAAGCTCTACAAGGTGTGCATCGAGCCAAAGAGGAACACCATGGATTTGAGTTATCAAAATCCCTTAGATGAAAGGAGTGTGCGGGAGATCGAAGTCTAAACTAGACAAAGCTTAGGAGGAATAACACTTTGGAAGTGTTATCAAAATCCAAGAACTCATTCCCTGGAAGAAGTGAAGACCGAGTCTTCGAAAACTTAGAAAATTTTCTAAGTCTAAAGTGAGTAAAATCTCAGGAGGAAGAACATCGTTGAGTGTTGGGTCATTGTGGAAAATCCCGTGGACCGCCCGATTTGAGGAAAGAGCGAAGACTTTAACACTACATAGATCTAGGAGGGGAGATCCCAAAGACCTGGATGGACGGTGGAGAGTCCTCGAGGAGAAATTTTGAAACCCCACAGGCCATTAGATCAGGTGGAGTTGCAAGGAAGTTAGTGGCAAGGGCTTCTTGATTCCCAAAGCTCCGGAGGAGTAGTGACCGTTGATCACATGAAGATCTAGACCGTTGGTCCATTTCGGGATTTCGGGTACCACGAGTTGGAAATACAAAGACTCTTGTCTTTCAAAATCCCAAACCACAAAATTATGAAGTCACAATTCAACAGGAACCATTGATCCTAGGGATCATTGTGAGCCATTGATTGAATGCCAGGATATTTCAGCATTTCGGTGTTTTGGCAACTAGGGGGGCTCGAAGAGTGAAGGGATGGGATGCTTGACTTGCAAAGTTTCGATCCCCGATATTTTGGCATTTTGGATTTCAGGAGTTGAAGAGTCAAGGAACTTGAATCAGGATCCACGAAGTTGCGAAATCTGAAATTCCTTTTCGGTAAAAGTCCCGATCATCCCTTTCAGCATTTCAACATTTCGGTCACCGAGCATTCCAAGGTGCAAAGATATCCCTTGTAACCAGATTTCCTGAAATCGCAAAGCTCGAAATCATGATTCACAAAAAAATTGGAGGATAAGATGCTAAGACATTTCGGCTTTTCAATGATTGGTGACTCCAAGGAACAAGGATACTCCTTGTGTCTTGATTTCATGAAACGTGAAATCCTGAAGGAACAAGCTCTAGGACATTTTGAAATTTCAGCTACCAGAGGTTCAGAGGACAAAGGAATGGGATGCTTGACTCGTGAAGTCTCGGTCCCCGATAAGCACCCTTTTCGGTTTAGTGCAAGGTCACGACCCTTGGTCATGTGTCGTGGGTGCTCACGCGTGGCGCTTGGAAAAGCCAATTGAGCATTGGTGAAGGGACCTATGTGTTTGTTCAAAGGGTTCCAGTTCGAGACTAGAAGAGCCATTTCGCTCCAGAACTAGAATATCCTGACCGGGAGGTCATGCAACCCCCAAAAGGGATAGGGGGTCTGCATCAGGTGGTATTAGAGAATCAATTTTTCATCTGTAGACTTTAGGTGAAGTAGGAAAAGAAGGAGATAGAGAACTTAGAGATATACTCTGTGTGTGACAAGAAGTCAACATAATGTCACCAAGAAGACGAGAACCTCCTTTATCCAACCGTGCTGTAGAGAGGGAGATGCGAGAGCTTCGCGCTCGATTGGAAACAATGGACGCATCATAGAGAAGAGCACCTAACGTTGGGGATGTCAGTGATGAAGAAAGTGAAGAGGTTGAGGTTGAAGAAGTTGCAAGAGAGGAGGTTGCAAAAGAACGTTTGTTGAGAGCAGTTGCCGAATTGGGAGGCAGAGCTAAGATAGAGGTTCCCGTGTATGAGGGAAATCTAGATGTTGAAGAACTGTTGGACTGGATAAGGTCCATCGACAAACACTTCGACTATTAATATGTCGATGAGGAGAAGAAGGCGAAGTAGGTAGTCAGCAGACTAAAAGGGCATGAAGCACTATGGTGGGACTAACTGCAGGCTGAGAGGAGAAGCAAAGGAAAAAAGAGGATAAAGAATTGGGATAGGATGATAGCCAAATTGAAGGCTAAGTTCATACCCAAATACTACCATATCAATCTATTCAAAAAGCTACAGAACCTGAGGCAGAAAGGGATGACAGTCAAGGAGTACACCGCGGAGTTCTATTGGCTGAACATCAGAACTAGACAATGGGAGAGAGATGAAGAGAAAGTTGCCAGATATATAAATGGATTGAGATATGATATCCAGGATGATCTCAGCATGATGTCAGTTAGGACTGTGGAAGATGCTTATCAGTTTTCATTAAAGGTAGAGGAGAAGATGGCCAAAAAATAAAACCAGTGAGGAAGAGGTAAAAGCTCATTCCCAAGAAAAAGCAAGGGATTTAACTGTGACATAGCACATCAGTCTAAGGATGAGGCTGAGAAACCACACAATCACTCAGAATGGGGAGGAAGTTCACGAGGGAGATAGAGTGGTGGAAGAAACTCTTCTAGAGGAAGAGGCAGAGGAGGAGTAAGGTGCTATAACTATGGAAAGATAGGGCACATGTCTTGGGAATGTCCCGAGAATAAGAAGGAAGGAGGAGAAGCTCACATTTCAGAAGCACAACGAAGAGATGTTGAAGCAGAAGGAGCAGATGATGGAGAATCCCTGATGTTGAGAAAAGTTCTCTTAAAACCAGAGGTAGAAATTGAAAAACCAGTGCAGAGAAACAATCTCTTTAGGAAGTCTTGCAAGACTAAGGATAAAGTATGCAAGGTGATCATTAACAGTGGGAGTAGTGATAACCTAGTATCCACAGAGATGGTGGAGAAATTGGAGCTGAAGACAACTTCACATCCAAGGCCATACAAAGTCTCATGGCTGCAAAAAGGACACTAGGTAACAATCGATAAACAATGCCTGGTTGGAATTAAAATAGGAGGATATAAATATGAAATCCTATGTGATGTAATTCCCACGCATGTATGCCACATTTTTTTGGGAAGACCATGGCAGTTTGACAGAAATGTCATTCATGATGGGAGGAAAAATACATATACATTTGAGAAGAATGGTAGGATGCATATGTTGCTGCCAATGGAGGAGAAGAGAGCGAAAGAGGAAGCCAACACAAGCATACTTCTCATGAGTGGTAAGGAACTCCTGAAGGAAGTCAAGGAAGAATAGGAGATGTTGTTCACTATGGTGAGGAAGCCCAGAGTCATCCTTACGAGTACATCAAAGGATGATTTTCCTGGAGAAGATCAGGAGCTATTAGATACTTTTGTTGATATAGTGGTCGATGAGTTGCTAAACTCATTGCCACCCATCAGGAGTATCAGTCATCATATCAAATTGATACCAAGAGAAAGCCTACCGAACACTACAGCGTACAGATTAACACCTCGAGAAAATGAGGAGGTGAGGAACCAAGTCCAGGAGTTGCTGGATAAAGGTTTGGTCAGAGAAAGTTTGAAACCATGCACAGTACCAACTATCTTAAGCCCAAATAAATATGGAAGATGGAGAATGTGCATAGACTCGATAGCCATCAACAAGATCACCATCAGGTACAGATTCCCTTTACCAAGAATGGATGATTTAATGGACTGCTTAAGTGGAGAAAATTTCTTTTCTAAGATAGATCTGAAAAGTGGATATCACCAGATCAGGATGAGAGAAGGTGATGAATGGAAAACAACCTTTATGATGAATGAAGGTCTATATGAGTGGCTAGTTATGACCTGTGGCTTAACAAATTCCCCAAGCACTTTTATGAGGCTGATGAACAAAATTCTGAAAGATTTCATTGTCAAGTTCATGGTTGTATATATGGACGATATACTAATCTTTAGCAGGACTAAAGAGAAGAATTTGAGGCACCTAATGCTAGTAATGAGGAGGCTACAATAGGAGAAGTTGTTGATCAATTTGAAGAAGTCCTCTTTTATGAAGACATAACTCATTTATTTGGGTTTCTTGATCTCTTCGAATGAACTGAAGATGGATCCAGAGACGGTGAAAGCGATCAGAGAATGGCCGTCACCAAGGAGCATGTTCGAGGTAAGGAGCTTTCATGGTTTAGAAAGTTTCTATAGGAAGTTCATTAGAGACTTCAGTGGGATTTGTGCACCCATGATGGATACAGTGAAGAAGCGACACAAGTCTTTTAAATGGATAGAGGAGGTCGAAAAGAGCTTCAATATACTGAAGGAGAAGATAACAGAATGACCAATTCTGGTCCTGCCAAATTTTGAGAAGACATTGTAGGTAAGATGTGACGCAAGTGGAGTTGCAATAGGAGCAGTTCTGAGTCAGGACAATCAACCTGTTTCCTATTTCAGTGAGAAGTTGAATGAGACTAAGAGGAAATAATCCACATATGACAAGGATTTCTATTCCATAATTCAAGATTTGAAGAAATGGAGGCATTATCTTGTCCCGCAAGAGTTTTTATTGTATAGCGATAACCAAGCTTTACAATTCATAACCCGACAAGAAAAATTGAATCAGAGACATGCAAAATGGGTTGAATTTATGAAAATTTTTACTTTTGTCATAAAACATATTGCTAGGAATGATAACAAGGTCGTGGATGCGTTAAGTAGGAGATGTTTGATCATGCAGGAATTCCAGGTGAAGACCTTGGGGTTTGAACACCTTTAGGAAATGTATTGTGATGATACAAATTTCAAGGAGGCCTATGAAGAATCTACAAGCCCTGTAGTGAGAGATAGAAGTTAGTGGATAGAGTATATGGTTTAGGAAGGATTGTTGTTTAGAGGAAATCAATTGTGCATACCAAGATTCTCAATGAGGGACAATCTTTTGAAGGAGAAGCATAGTAGAGGATTGGCTGGACATTTCGGCCACGATAAAACGTTTCCACAGTTGAGTAGTTCATACTATTGGCCAGGTATGAGAACATAGGTGATAACTTTTGTGAACAAATATAGGATCTGCCAACATGCAAAGGGGGAAAGATAGAAGACTGGATTGTATCAACCATTGCCAATACCAGAGAGGCCTTGGGATGCAATAAGCATGGATTTTGTGTTGGGATTACCAAGAACACAAAGGGGATTCGATTCCATATTTGTAGTGGTGGATAGGTTTTCAAGTATGGCACATTTCATCCCATGCCAGAAGACAAGTGATGCAACACATGTTGCAAACTGACGCAGGCGCACCACCTAGGTACGTCCTCTCCCACAGGACCTTCTTCTCCTGGCCCGAAGAACTCAAAGGTTCTTCTATTTCCCTATTGGGAAATCTACACCCATCGAAATCTTTCTCCACGGTCAGCCAAGTCTCGCTACCTCACGAGTTCGTAAATCAAAGTCTCCAACTCTTCTTTTCAAATCTTGTGATACCCGATCTGGCGATACGGGTATAGCTCCTTCCTCATGCAACCGTGGGCTAAGCTTAATGTTAGCGCCTCTCGCGACCTCGCAACCTCGCGACCTCGCAGGTTGATCCATCGAACTTTCACCCTCCTATTCCGCGAGTTCCCGAGATGCGAGAATTAAACAGAGTGTTGACTCCTATCTCCAAGCGACGTGTGTCCACCCTTCGGCTGAGCGGTCCCACCTTATGCGTCCACACGAACCTCGGCTCCTCGGCACTTTGCTACTCGCAAATCCGAACACCAATATTTTGAGACTTCTTGCGGTGAGATCCCAAGGACTTCGTGCCACCTGTATTCCACTTGCTGACTCGGTTATGGCCCACACTACCTCCAGCTATCGGGATATCGCTTCCTCGCAACCTTGTGATTCCCGTAACCAAACTCTCGAACCTTTTTTTTCGGGGTCCTGAGATATGATCCCTCGCACAGATCCAATGGTCCTCCCACATTTCGGATGCGACGGTTGTCCTTCTCTCCCTACCTCGCATCCTCGCAACTTTGAGTAGCCAATGTTTGGACTCTCAAATTGCGAACTCCCGAGTTCGTGAGATCCCTTGATTTCTCGCCACCTGTCCTCCTCATATGGACGGCTATGATTCTCCCGCTCCTTCATCGCCTGGCATCCTCACGCCTCACGACTTTGAATACCCAACGCTTGGAATTTAACCCTACGAACTCCCAAGTTCGCGAGATCTCTTGATCTCTTGCCACCTATCCCCTCAGATGAACGGCTACGATCTTCTTGCCACTTCGCCACTCGTGAAGTTAAAGTACTTTACTTTCTGTCCTCCAATGCTTGAGTATGCGAGATAAGGATCTCCTTACACGCGTCCTCCTCAACAAACGGTTCTGATCTTATAGGGATATCGCATCTTGCGATCTCGCTGCTCTTGCTCCACAACCTTTGGGGCTTCAACTCTCGATTCATGATACCACGTGTAGATCTGAAGGCTCCTGTGACTCTGAATCGACGGCTCTGCCTCTCCTGAGCTTCAAACTCCTTGGACCTTCACGCTGTAACCTCCTTTCACTTCTACAAGATCTAATGATCCTCGAAACTTCGCGAAATCCCCTCAGAGGATTTTGATCGTCTGTTCTCCCTTGTGTAATCCACAAAATGAAAGAAGTATCTCCCCACAAGTTTTCTTCGTCGCTTCGTCAACCTGCGACGCTTCTTTCTGACTTCACGTCACACTGATCTATGCTGATCTTTAGCGACTCAGAAGTCTATCTTTCCTGAGATTTGCTAAATCACTTCGACCTCAACGAGTTTCTTTGCATGCATTCCTTGCGGCAAGGCTGCGAACACTTCAGCTACTCGATCTTTCTTTGACTCTACGTATACCCGTAGCAGCAGTCCTTCAAGACTTCTGCTCAGTTTTACGACTGATAATTTCTCCCTTAGCCTGCACACTCCTTGCACGGCCTCAACAACCCACTTTCACTTCTGAGTGTTTGAGAACAACATTTTAGCTCCCGAGCCTTCTATCAATGCACTCCTTGCGGACGACTCAACTGCACCCCTTGCAGGAATCCTTGCTCATAGGAGAAACAATTGTAACTCACCTCACCTCCTCTTAGATTTTTATCTTAACCCACAAAATCATACACACATCATAATAACAAATGCATAACAGGAAGTAATATTCATAAGCAGAGCATTCAACACACATACACAGAGAATAACACAACAACCATCTGTCTAAATCAACTTCTTCTATTAATTCAAGATCTGTACATGGGTGTTCCTCTACAACTCTCTGCTATTCTCCTATGCTCTAGACTCTTCTTTGTCCTATTTCTCTAATGTTACAATGATACAAATGAGGGTGTCTATATTCGGTTTTCCCTCTTCCTTCTAGAACTGTCTAATCTAATAATTCAATTCTATCTACCTGCAACTACTACTATAAACGCCTTTGTCTATCCCAGACGAGAGCGTATGGCTCGAGGTCTGATTACATTCTTACCAAGGCACCTAAATTAAATGATCTCATTTATATTTAGCGCATCGACTTCAAGGGAAAATTTAAAAATTCAAAAACTTGCGTTGGACGTCTTCCAGCTGTCTTCTGCTTCCACGTTGGTTTTCCCTGTCGTGAGGGATGCTCCTGCATCATACTCCCTCGCTTGAAAATTTGCATGGGCTCCTATCCATGAGCTCCTGCACAGTATGTCCATGCTTCAAAATTTCTTCTTCAGTCTCCCAGCTAGCATCTTCAACTGGGTGTCCCTTCCACTTGACCAAATATTCAAAATATTCTTTCCTCCTCATTTTCTTACCCACTCTTTTATTCAGTATCTACTCCATCTGTGGATTTTCTGCAATTGGCATCTTCTTCTACCACTGGACCTCTGATTGATCATCATCTTCTGTTCCTACTTCATCATCTTTATATGGATATAAATATGAAACATTAAATATCGGAGATATTCTGATCCCATCTGGTAACTCGATTTCATAAGCATTCTGTCCCATTTTCTTCAAGACCTTGCATGGCCCAATTTTCTTCATCTTCAGCTTGTTGTATGTTCCTCTCGGGAACCTTTCCTTTATCAAATGTGCCAGAACCAAATCACCAACTTCGAACTGAAGTTGTCTTCGATGCTGATCTGCTCTGCTCTTGTACTCTTGACTTGACTTCAACAATCACTCCTTCACCTGGCTGTGAAGTTCCTTCATCGCTTCTGTGAATTCTCTTGCACTAGCGCTGCTACTATCAGTCTGTTCTAAATCCCTCAGTTCAAAAAATCCTCTTGGATACATTCCATATATAATCTGAAATGGAATTTTCCCTGTGCTCCTGTTCACTGAATCATTGTAAGCAAACTCTGCTTGCGGTAATATGTTATCCCAGCTACTATGCTGCTCTGTCACCAAGCTCCTCAACAAATCTCCCAGACTTCTGTTGACAACTTCTGTTTGTCCATCCGTATGAGGATGATAAGTAGAACTAAACATCAATTTAATTCCTATCTTCTTCCACAATGTTCTCCAGAAATTCCCTATGAATTTTGTGTCCCTGTCTGAGACTATGCTTTTCGACAATCCATGGAGTCGAACAATTTCTTTGAAAAACAAATTCGTGATGTGGGTCACATCGCTAGTCTTCTGGTATGGAATGAAATGTACCATATTAGAAAACCTTTCAACCACCACATAGATAGAATCATGTCCTCTTTTCATCCTTGGCAATCCCAATACGAAATCCATGCTGATTTCATCCCACAGTCTCTCAGGTATGGGTAATGGTTGATAGAATCTCGCATTCTTCTTCCCGCCCTTTGATTGCTGGAAAATTCTACATCTGTCGACAAACCTCTTGAATTCCGACTGCATCCCTGGCCAAAAGTATGACTCGTTCAGCTTTGCAAATGTCTTATCATGGTCAAAATGCCCTGTCAAGCCTTCGTTGTTCTTCTCCTACAACAAGTTCTCCCTCATGGAGCAATTTGGAATACACAGTTGATTGCCTTTGAAGAACAATCCATCTTGGATCACATACTCTATCCACTGACTTCTGTCTCTGAGAATTGGATTCTCAGCTACTTCATATGCCTCTGCAAAATCTGCATCACCTGCATACATGTCCTTAAGATCATCAAAGCCTAAATTCTTGACTTTGAACTTCTGCAACAACAAACATTTCCTACTCAAAGCATCAACCACTTTGTTAGCAGTACCAAAAATATGTTTAATTACAAATGTAAAATTCTACATGTATTCAACCCATTTAACATGCCTCTGATTCAACTTCTCTTGTTGAGTCACATACTGCAATGCATGGTTATCACTATATAAAACAAATTCTTTTTGAATCAAATAGTGCCTCCATTTCTTCAATGCTTGTATGATGGCATAGAATTCTTTATCATACGTGGAATATTTCTCTTTTGCCTCATTTAGCTTCTCGCCGAGATATTCAATCAGCCTATCTTCCTGACTCAAGACCGCTCCTATTGCAAACCCACTTGCATCACATTTCTCTCGGAATGTCTTTTGAAAATATGGAAACACCAGAATTGGTTGCTCTGTAATCTTTCGTTTCAATAAATTGAAACTCTTCTCAGCCTCTTCTCTCTAGTGAAAATATTTATGTCTTTTCTTCACTGTATCCATCATTGCTGCACTAATTCCACTGAAATTCCTGATGAATTTTCGGTAGAAACTAGCCAGTCCATGAAAACTCCTCACCTCAAATACGTTCTTCGGTGATGGCCAATTTTTGATTACCTCCACCTTATCTAGATCCATCCTCAGTTCATTTGCAGATATAACAAACCCCAAATAAATGAGCTCTATCTTCATAAATGAGGATTTCTTCATGTTTATCAACAACTTCTCCTGCTGTAGCTTTTTCATCACAATAGCCAAATGCGTCAAATGTTCAACCTTTGTCTTGTTGAAAACCAATATGTGATCCAGATACACAATGAAAAATTTCCCAATGAACTCCTTCAGGACTTCATTCATCAACCTCATAAAGGTACTTGGTGCATTCGTCAAACCAAACGGCATGACAAGCCATTCATACAAACCTTCGTTTGTCTTGAATGTTGTTTTCCACTCATCACCTTCTCTCATATGAATCAGATGATATCCACTTTGCAAATCTATATTTGAAAAAAAACAATTCTCCACTTAAGCAATCCATCAGATCATCCATTCTTGGCAATGGAAATCTATACCTGATAGTTATCTTATTGATGGCTCTCGAATCAGTGCACATCCTCTAGCCTCTGTCTTTCTTCGGATTGAGTACTATCGGAACAACACACAGACTCAAGCTTTCCTTGACCAAACCTTTGTCCAACAACTCTTGGACCTGTCTTTTAACCTCTTCATTCTCCTGTGGCGTCAATATGTATGCGACTTTGTTTGGCAAACTAGCTCCTGGTATGAGGTATATCTGATGACTCACACTCCTCATCGGTGGCAACGAATGAGGTAGTTCATCCACTACAATATCAACGAACTCTTCCAACAGTTCCTGAATTTCTTCTAGCAAATCGTCCACTCTCGTGCTAGTTAGAACAATTCTCAGTTTTCTAACCACAAAGAATTGTGGATCCTCCTCCTTCTTAACTTCTGTAAGAAGTTCCTTCCCACTCATGAAAAGTACTATGTTGTTTACCTTTGGCTTCACCTATTTATCTTCAATTGGACACAACATATGAGTTCTCCCATTCTTCTCCAGGGTATATGTATTCTTCCTCCCATCATGAATTACATTTCTATCATATTGCCATGGTCTTCCCAGCAATAAATGACAGACATCCATAGGAATAACATCACATAAAATCTTATCATTATATCCTCCTATCTTAATGTCAACTAATCACTATTTAGTGACATTTACCTGATGCCCCTTCTGTAGCCATGAAACTTTGTATGGTTCCGGGTGATCAGTTGTCTCCAGCTCCAGCTTTTCTACCATCTCGGTTGAAACGAGATTATCGGTGCTTCCACCGTCCATGATGACTTTCCACACTCTATCCTTGGTCTTGCAAGAAGTTCTAAAAAGACTGTTCCTCTGTGATGGATTCTCCATCTCCTTCTCCGGTGTTAAAATGACTTTTCGCATCACCAACGATCTTCTGCCTTCAACGTATTCTGCCTCAACATCTCTCCTTTGTGCCTCGACGATGTGAGCTTCTCCTCCATCCTTCTTCCTATCTGGACATTTAATTGACTTGTGCCCATTCTTTCCACATGTGAAGCATGTGATTACTCCACCTCTTCCTCTTCCTCTACCTCTAGTACGAGGAAACCTATTATTATCAGCATATCCTCCTCTCTGCTCAGTATGTTGTTCTCTTTGCTCGGCATATCGCCCTCTCTGTGAGGTTCCACCTCTTTCTGTCTGAGTCTAAGGTTTATTCCATTCCTCCTTGGGTTTCTAGTATTTATCTTGGGAAACCGATTTGCCTTTGGGATGACTTCTGCCTCGGCCCCTCTGACTTTGTTTATGTCTCAGCTTCTCCTCAGCTTTCAGATCCAATTGGTAATCATCCTCCACAGTTTGGATGGTCGCCAAATTTAATTCATCCTGAATTTCATACCTCAGGCCATTCATATACCTGGCCACCTTTTCATCATTGCTTTCGCGATGACCTACCCTGATATTGAACCTGTAAAATTCCTCTGTATACTCTTTCACTGTCATCAGCTTCTATCTCAGGTTATGCATCCTCCTGAACAAAGAAATTTGATAGTCCCTGGGAATAAATTTCACCTTCATATTTGCAATCATCCTGTCCCAGCTCTTAATCTTCTGCTTTCCTTGGCAATGCCTGTCAGCTTGCAGTTCATCCCACCACAAGGCTGCATGTCCTTTTAATCTTGTGACGGCATGTCTGACCTTCTTCTCATCTTTGATATCTTCATAATCGAAGTAAGTGTCAAGAGCTCTAATCCAATCTAGCAGCTCTTCTGCATCCAGACTCCCTTCATAAGCTAGAATGTCCATCTTTCTTTTCGAACTCATCCGAGTGATAGACTTAATTAAACACTCATTGGTTGCATCTTCCACTGGGATTTCTTCTTCTTCATGTCCAGCATCACCTTCATCCTCGGATTCACTGATATCTCTTGCATCAGCTTTGCACATCTATGATGTCTCCATGTCCTCCATTCTCGCACGAAGATTATGCACTTCTCTCTCCATGTATGGATTCTGTACTTACCTAGCTCTTTCTCTAGATAATTCCCTTTCTCTGGACAATTCCCTTTCTTCTCCTGGGTCAGGTGACTGTCTACCTCTTCTCCTTGGCGGCATGGTGAATTCTCCCTTTTTCTATGCTACAGAAAGCAAAGAAGCTTTTATAAGCTCTGATACCACTCTGACACAGGCGCACCACCCAGGTACGTCTGCTCCCATGGGAGATTCTTCTCCTGGCTCGAAGAACTCAAAGGTTCTTCTATTTCTCTATTGAGAAATCTACACCCACAGAAATCTTTCTCCGCGATCAGCTAAGTCTTGCTACCTCGCGAGTTCGTAACTCAAAGTCTCCAACTCTTATTTTCAAATCTTGCGATACCCGATCTGGAGAGACAGGTATAGCTCCTTCCTCATGCAACCATGGGCTAAGATTAATGTTAGCACCTCTCGCGACCTCTCAACCTCGCGACCTCGTAAGTTGATCCGTTGAACTTTCACCCTCCTATTTCGCGAGTTCCCGAGATGTGAGAATTCAATGGAGTGTTGACTCCTATCTCCAAGAAACGTGTGTCCACCCTTCGGCTGAGCAGTCCCACCTTATGCATCCACACGAACCTCGACTCCTTGGTACTTTGCTACTCGTGAATCCAAACACCAATATTTTGAGACTTCTTGCGGTGAGATCCCGAGGACTTCGTGCCACCTGTATTCCACTCGCCGACTCGGTTATGGCCCACACTACCTCTAGCTGTCAGGATATCGCTTCCTCAAAACCTCGCGATTCCCATAACCAAACTCTCGAACCTTTTTTTGTGGGGTCCCGAGATACGATCCCTTGCACAGATCCAACAGTCCTCCCATGTTCTGGATCCGATGGTTGTCCTTCTCTCGCTACCTCGCATCCTCGCGACTTTGAGTAGCCAATGTTTGGACTCTCAACTTGTGAACTCCTGATTTCACGAAATCCCTTGATCTCTCACCACCTATCCTCCTCATATGGATGGCTACGATTCTCCTACTCCTTCGTCGCCTCACGTCCTCGCACCTCGCGACTTTGAATACCCAATGCTTGGACTTTAACCCTGCGAACTCTCGAGTTCACAGGATCTCTTGATCTCTTGCCACCTGTCCCCTCAGATGAATGGCTACGATCTTCTCGCCACTTCGCCACTCGTGAAGCTAAAGTGCTTCACTTCCGGTCCTCTAATGCCCGAGTATGCGAGATAAGGATCTCCTTACACGCGTCCTCCTCAACGAATGGTTCTGATCTTATAGGGATATCGCATCTCACGATATCGCTTCTCTTGCTCCACAACATTTGGGGCTTCAACTCCCGAGTCACGATACCATGTGTAGATCTGATGGCTCCTGTGACTCTGAATCGACGACTCTACCTGTCCTGAGCTTCAAACTCCTCGGACCTTCACGTCGTAACCTCCTTGCACTTCTGCAAGATCTAACGATCCTTGAAACTTCGTGAAATCCCCTCAGAGGATTTCGACTGTCCGATCTCCCTTGTGTAATCCAAGAAATGAAATAAGTATCTCCCCACAAGATTTCTTCACCGCTTCGTCAACCTGTGACACTTCTTTCTGACTTCACGTCACACTGATCTATGTTGATCTTTAGCGACTCAGAAGTCTATCCTTCTTGAGCTTTGCTAAATCACTTCAACCTCAACGAGGTTCTTTTCACGCATTCCTTGTGGCAAGCCTGTGAACACTTCAGCTGCTTGAGCTTTCTTTGACTCTGTGTATACCCGTAGCAGTATTCCTTCAACACTTCTGCTTAGTTTTACGACTGAGACTTTCTCCCTTAGCCCGTGCACTCCTTGAACGGCCTCAACAACCCACTTTCACTTCTGAGTGTTTGAGAACAAGAGTTTATCTCCCGAGCCTTCTGTCAACGCACTCCTTGTGGACGACTCAACTGCACCCCTTGCAGGAATCCTTGCTCATAGGAGAAACAATTGTAACTCACCTCACCTCCTCTCAGATTTTGATCTTAACCCACGAAATCATACACACAGCATAATAACAAATGCATAACAAGAAGTAATATTCATAAGCAGAGCATTCAACACACATACACAGAGAATAACACAACATCCATGAGTCTGAATCAACTTCTTCTATTAATTCAAGATCTGTACATGGGTGTTCCTCTACAACTCTCTGCTATTCTCCTATGCTCTAGACTCTTCTTGCTCCTGTTTCTCTAATGTTACAATGATACAAATGAGGGTGTCTATATTCGGTTTTACCTCTTCCTTCTAGAACTATCTAATCTAAGAATTCAATTCTATCTACCTGCAACTACTACTATAAATGCCTCTGTCTATCCCAGACGAGAGTGTATGGCTCGAGGTCTGATTACATTCTTACCAAGGCACCTAAATTAAATGATCTCATTTATATTTAGCGCATCGACTTCAAGGGAAAATTTAAAAATTCAAAAACTTGCGTTGGATGTCTTCCAGCTGTCTTCTACTTCCACGTTGGTTTTCCCTGTCGTGAGGGATGCTCCTGCATCACAAACCTGTTTTTCAGAGAAGTTGTGAGACTTCACGGACTACCTAGGAGCATTGTCTCAGATAGAGACACAAAATTTGTTGGTCACTTTTGGAGGAAGTTGTGGAAGAATATGGGGACAGATTTGTCCTTCAGCTCAGATTATCACCCTTAGACATATGGGAAAACTAAGGTGGTAAATAGAAATTTGGGGAACTTATTGAGAAGTCTGGTTACTGAACACCATAACCAGTGGGACTAGATTCTACCACAAGAAGAATTTGCATACAATGACTCACCAAATAGGAGCACTGGAAGGAGTCCATTCCAAAGACTCAATGGAATGGAACCCAGGGGAGTGTCTAAGTTAAGGGACTTGGAATAGGGAGACATCAGAAGCACTAGAGCAGAGGATTTTGCTGTTGAAATACATAGACTCCATAGTCAGATCAAAGAACAATTACATAGTTCTAACTAGAAATACAAGAACAGAGTTGATCAGCATTTCAGGGAACTTCAATTTGAAGTGGGAGATCAAGTTCTAGAACATCTCAGGAAGGAAAGGTTCCCAAGGGGAACATATAACAAATTGAAGATGAAGAAGATAGGACCCTGTAAGATCTTGAGGAAGTTTGATGCAAATGCCTATGAGGTTGAGCTTCCAGATGGTGTGGTAATTTCACCCATATTCAATGTCTCAGACCTATACCCTTACAGGAAAGATGATGCAAAAGGATCATAAGATCAAGAAAAGATTCAGTGGGAGAAGCAGATGGATGTGGTAGAGAAGCTACAGATGGAGAAAATTGTTGATCAAAGGATTGGCAAGAAGACTAGGAGGAAGACTTATTTTGAGTATCTAGTCAAATGGAAAGGCCACCCAATCGAAGATTCCAGTTGGGGAACTGAAGCTACTATCAAGAAGTAGGGAAAATCCATAGAGGAGCTCATGGACATGAGTCCTTGAATTTTTTTCATGGAGAGTATGATCCAAGAGAATCATTGGCAAGCGCATAGAGGTGGGACCACTCTACACATGAGAGTTCTTCCAGAACTTCTATGTGGGCAATTGCAACTGATTTCAGAATCCACCTCCACTCAGCACCAAAAAATCACCTTTAGAGGCACGCCGGAACCGATGTCGAATTTTACCCTTTGAGGCAAAGTTTTGAAATTGTAAATAGAGCAAGAGTTTCCACTTTGGCTCTGGAATGCGACTGGACTAAGATAGCATAGGATACATTTTAGAGTAGGAAAGTAGCCAGGGGAAACCCTAGAAACATTTTTGAGTTATGTAGAAGTTGGTACACACAGTTAGAGTGGGGGTTATAGAGAGAAACTAGTTGTAAGAGAGAACTGCGAGTTATCAGGAGATCTCAAATCTTTTGAGCGACTATAGTTTTTAAATGTATTGTGTAGCTAGTGGGCACTTGTGAATAGAACATAATGAAAAATTGACCCAAATGTGTGGTGTTTGGACTGTGTGCATTTTCCTGTTATTTTCTGTTTTCATGAACAAGTGGATGGAACTGTGAATTTTCCCAGTTTCAATTGTTTCTCTTCATTCAAATCTCTGCAAGGTGTGCATCGAGCCAGAGAGGAACACCGTGGATCTAAGTTATCGAAATCCCTCAGACGCAAGGAGTGCACGAGAGATCGAAGTCTGAACTAGAAGAAGCTTAGGAGGAATAACACTTCAGAAGTGTTATCGAGATCTAGGAACTCATTCCCTGGAAGAGGTGAATACCGAATCTTCAAAGACTCAGAAAATTTTCTAAGTCTGAAGCGAGTAAAATCTCAGGAGGAAGAATGTCATCGAGTGTTGGGTCATGGTGGAAAATCCCATGGAACATCCTATTTGAGGAAGGAGCGCAGACTTTAACACTGCATAGATCTAGGAGGAGAGATCCCAGATACCTGGACGAACGGTGGAGAGTCCTCGAGGAGAAACGTTGAAACCCTGTAAGCCATTGGATAAGGTGGAACTGCAAGGAGCTTAGTGACGAGTCTTTGTCTTTCCAACTCATGGTACCCGAAATCCTGAAATGGACCAATGGTCCAGATCTTCTTGTGATCAACGATCACTACTCCTGCTGAGCTTTGGGCGTCAAGATCACAATGATCCTAGGGATCATTGTGATCCATTGATCGAACGCCAAGATATTTTGGCATTTCGGTGTTTAGGCAACTGGGGGGGCTCGAAGAGTGAAGGGACATGACACTTGACTTGTGAAGTTTCGATCCCTGATATTTCGGCATTTCATATTTTTGGAGTTGAAGAGTCAAGGAACTTGCATTAGGATCCGTGAAGTCGCAAAATCCAAAATTCCTTTTCGGTAAAAGTCTTGATCATCCCTTTTGGCATTTCGGCATTTTGGTCACCGGGGGTTCCAAGGGGCAGAGATATCCCTTGTAACTAAATTTCCTGAAATCACGAAGCCCGAAATCGTGATTGACCAAAAACCTAGAGGATCAGATGCTGGGACATTTCATCTTTTCGACAACCGAAGACTCCAAGGAACAAGGATACTCTTTGTGTCCTGATTTCGTGAAACGCAAAATCCCAAAGGAACAAGCGCCGAGACATTTTAACATTTCAGCTACCAGAGGTTCAGAGGACAATGGAACGAGATGCTTGAATCATAAAGTCTCAGTCCCCGATAAGCGCCCTTTTTGGTTTGGCACAAGGTCATGGCCCTAGGTCGTGTGCTGTGGGAGCTCACACTTGGCGCTTGGAAAAGCCAATTGAGCATTGGTGAAGGGACCTATGTGTTTGTTCGAAGGGTTCCAGTTCAGGACCAGAAGAGACATTTCGGCTCTGGAACTAGAAGATCCTAACTGGGAGGTCATGCAGGCCCCAGGAGGGATAGGGGTTCTACATCAATACACCATAACATCCTCAGGAAATTGGAACAGAAGAAGCGTTCAATAAGATATTGGAAAATGATCTGAAAAAGATATGCAATGTCAACACGGATGATTGGGACATGAAAATACCAGCAGTGCTATGGGCATATAGGATCACATGTAAGAAGCTAATAGGACAAACACCATTCAATTTGGTGTATGGGAAGGAAGTAGTGGTTCCATTAGAATTTCTGGTACCTAGTCTATGCATAGCATCAATTACCAACATGACAGAAAGAGGCATAGTAAGGGAGAGGTTGAATCAACTAATGGAGATGGAAGAGGTTAGGATTATGGAAGGATTTCACCAGGAAGTGTAGAAAGAAAGAGACAAATCCTAGCATGATATACATATCAAGAAGACGACTTTTAAGAAAGGAGACCTAGTCCTTCTCTATGACAATAATTTTTTTCAACGTCATGGTAAATTTAGAATGCATTGTCTAGGGCCATATGAAATAAAGACTGTCACATATGGGGGATCTGTGCAGTTAAAACATTTAGGAGGAACATAACTCAAAGGAATAATCAATGGTACTCAACTGAAGTTGTACAAGAACAATCGACCTACTAACTCTTAAAAGTCACAACGCAGTGGGAAAGGGATGTATATAGTGTAGCATAACAGAGAGTAGGACAAAAAAATGAGAAAAATAGATAAAAAGGAGAAAAAGAGGGAAAAATAACTACAAAAATAGAAAATGGAAGAAAAACACAAAAGACACAGAAGTTGACTGAACCATGAGAAAGTGCGGAAAAAATTTGCACGCGGTAATTACCGTGACAAACATCAGAAGAAAATGTGCAAGAAAAATTATGGTCGGAGTAGATGCATGCGAAAAGTGGAAAGTGAATACAATCGGGTCTATAAAAGGTGGAAATAACACATTTATTCAATAATTAGTGATTTTTTAGCACAGAGCGAGAAACATAGTGTGTTCCCTATCTAGTAGTTTACGCAAGATAAATAAAGTGTGTGAATTTGAGAGAGTATGACTCCACCAAAGTTCAGCGTGCTAGGACAGTATGTTTGGGTTACGCAGTAGAGACAAAGGCATAAAGAATGAATGAAACAGCCTGAGAACATGGTTGAACTAGAGGATGTCACCACCTTGGAAACACAATCAATCAACTCGACATGGGTTGAGGAAGAGACCTCCAAAACGTAGCAAGGATAAATAGGGTAGAGATTTAGGGTTTGTAATGGTCGAACCCTAACCCCAAGACATATTTGAATCTCGATGAAACAATGGGACCATGACAATCCCATGAACAAGAGGAAGTGTTGGTTGAGGAAATCACTGACCAATCGAAGTATGGAAGGGAAGAAGAGTACATAGATGCAACAGAGGTAGGCACATCTTATGTGAGACATAAAAGAAAGGCACAACGTGCAATGGATATTACACTCCGCTATCTACCAGACACATTCATTATTGTGGATGATATGCTAGGAAAGGTACCTAATATTAGGTATGTCAACCATGATGTGTGCGATGCAGCTAAATTCATATATTTGTCCTAGGAGAGTTATCTAATAAACACAGGGGGAAATGGACCCCTAGGTAAATGCATATTGGATCTCACGCAGTGGATAACGAGGCTCTATAACTCATGAATTATGAACCTATTGGAAATATCAGATTTTGGGCATGGTAAGAATGTCGGGCTTTGTGTCAAACAACAGGTCACCCACATACATGGAGGCATCCTTTGTATGGAAAGGATAATACCAATAGATGTGGAACTAATTTCCAATATCACAGGACTCCCCACAGTCGATGCTCATCCTTAGGAATACCTAGATAACAAGGCGTGTGAGAAAAAAATCATAGAACTGGTTAAAGATAAGTTTGAAACTACTCCAGGAAATAGAGGAACTGTCATAAAGGATATCAATGACAACGTGACAAGGTTCTCCAGTAATCTTATGGCTTGCAAACTTTTGAGGAAATGTTGGAAAGAAGAAGCACAAGAAGGAATTATTGCAACAGTTGTGTAGTATGCGAAGGGGGCCATGTTCAGCTGGGCACCATACCTGTTGAACCCATTTTTAATATATTGTAAAGATGTGCAACATAATGGAACCGAGTTCTAGTACTCATGGTTGATCATCCTGATACCCTTGGAAGGATGGAAGGATCTAAGATTCTAAACATTCTTGGATAGGATGGGGAAATGTTATATATCCAGACAAGAGTCCCTCTAGTAGGAAAAGGACAACAAAACATAGCAACAAAATACCATTGTTTTTGCAATGCTGCTAGAAGAGATACAACACTGGACAATGAATGTGTGGAGCCTACCGATGGAGGTAGTGCAGGAGACATATGGGATAACCAAGTTCAATGAATCCAGGCATCACGTATGTATCCAAGATGTCATGGATCCAAATAAGGCATGGCTCGATATGTAGTACTACATTACTAGAGAGGAAGTGGACTAGATACTCAAAGGCTAGCGTGTGCAATGTGAACTACCAGTAGAGAAGCCAATGACACGGACAAGCACAACCCAATCTTATAGGCCTAAGGATAATTTTGAATTAGGATCTTCGATGAGAACAAGTAGCTCGATTGATAATACTATAATGGCTATAGCTCAGAATAAACCAACTGGGAGAAGTGGAGTACCAAAATGGCCAAGGAGGAAACCAACAACAGTAAGGACATGAAGCCAACCACAGACTGGGAATAAGGATACTTCACAGGTTGGAGAAGAAAGAAACCAGGGTACAAAAAGTGTGGTGCATCCCTCACAGACAGTAAGGAAGCCTGCATAGGAAAACAAGGTGTGAAAGAAAAGGAAATATGAAACAAAGGATCGAGAAATCACTCTGATAGAGGATTATGCAAAGCTAGTCACAGACAAGGTCCAAGACAGGGGTGAAGAAGTGGTCAGAATTACAGAGGCACAGTGGGAAGAAATCCTGACAAAGCTCCTAGAGGTCCATGAGAACATACAAAAACTACGAAGCCAATAAGGATCATAGGTCATCGTGCAACAACAAGAAAATACATAGTGGCCGCCTGCATAGAGATAAGGAGAATTGATAGTGCAGTTCATAGTCAAGGGTAAGGAGACATTTATGGTAATGTGTCAAATGATCAAATTCAATCAGGATATTGCACAAAAACCCTTGGAGGAGGTGGAGAAAATGGAAATGGTCATGGCACAAATACCTACCAAGGCACTATGTGGATTCCAGGTCAGTGTCATGCAAGAAGTACAGTCGAGGGCTAGCATGAATGCAACAAACTTGGAGGTTCGTAGAGGAGTCACTAAAATGATTCAAATCACGTGCAACCAACTGAATGCAGAGAAGGAGGAGGAGAAATAATGCACGGATAAGATAGAATAGGGCTTAACAACATTTTAAGATCGCATCCCAAACATTGCGCAAGCACCAGAGAAAAGTTTAGAGGATAATATCATCCTGATCTAACAAACAATTGACCAATACAAGAAAGAGATCGAGGAGCTCAAGGAAAGGCTCAACACTATGAACACACATTCTGCGACCATAATATTGCACTATACTTGGAACATTTTCAAACATTTCACCATGGGTATGAACCACTTCCTTCATTCACTTGATTGTCATCATTACATGTCTGACCGACCGAATTACAATACCTAGTAATTTTCTAGAAGTGTTCTTTTCTCTCCTGATAACTCAATAGTTAGCTTATTTTTTATTTCACCATAGGTTCTTGTGTCATAACTCTTCGAAATTATCTTATCCCTATGTCTGACCGATTCAGTCCCATACTTAACCATTTTTTGAGTCTTCACTGCGTGATGGTGGAACTGTGGGTTTTCCTTCATTATAATATCTCCCGACATGCACATATGATCCCCCACTATAATACATATATTTTCTTGTCACTTTTCCCAAGATGTATTTAATTCTAATTTTACAGAGGATAACAAGTAGTTAAAATATTAAAAGGCCATTATTAATGGCAGACTTTTCGGGGAAATTCTCAACTAACTAGAATTTAATGCACATTAATCCTTCCTTTCAGAGAATATATTCAATATTTATTATCAAAAAAAGAGTTTACTTTGAAATTAATTTCTCAAAGTGATTGTACAAGATTCCACCAACTTCATCAAACATGGCAATGAGAAGAAGAGAACAATTCTGCAGGGATACTCTAGACTCTTTTCGGCAAGAGGATCAAAGATTCCAGTGGTCAAGGTTATATTGTTATCATTCATCATTGACATTGACATAAAGGAACGAAAACAAATTTTGGACATTAGGAATTGCCTTAGAAGGTTGTGCACCAAACGTTTTCAATTCTAGAGATATATTTTATTGGTGTATAGACAAAAATGATCAAAATCGAAGGATAATCCAACTCCAAGGAGAATCTCTTGTGTCTCTATCACCATCAGTTTTTAAAAGAATGTTAAAACTTCTCTAGCCAACAATCATGTTGAGAGGAGACAAAGACAGAAGATCACTAAAGGAAATAAATAGTGGACTAGAACTTTTGCAGGAATATCTTGAAGACCCCGCAACCATGCCTAAAGACCTATCTAACATTTAGGTCAATTTACTATAAAACCCTTATTGAGAGATAGAAAGGATTTCCACCATAGTAAAAATTCAATACTCTACCAAAACTATTCCTCAATTGGCTCTTTATATTTTACATTTTATAGTTCATGAACAAGAAATGTTTGACTAAGAGAAAATCATTTCTGGAGAAATATGTTCGCAATTATCAAATTTCAAGAAAAACAAGGGATTTTGTATGTCTTTGTATTTTTTTTCTATCACCTATTGTCATGTTTTTAATTGTTTTAGTGGGGGAAGATGATTTGACTGTAAAAGAGACACATTAACAATGTGGTACCAAGCCTTATGGAAACACAAGGCTACATATCATTTTTATGAAGTTTATAATGCATTTGTCTCTTCTTTTAAGAAACTTATCTTTGGGCCAAAAAAATCCAAACTATCCTTGGAACCATCAACTTTCTTGGAAAAAAAGGGGGAGAAATGAATGTAAATGTGTTGAACCTTCATAGAATAGATCTAGCTAGAAAATGGCATTCACAATTTATAGAGAAAATATAAGAAAAGAGAAGCAGGAGAGAAATAATGGAAGAATTCTCATTAACCAAATGAATGAATGATAACTTACACATGATATACTCTGTATAACTCAACTAATGTGCACTACAGGAGAATCAAATGCACCATAGTGGTGGTCTAGAGTGATATGGACACACACCAGTAGTTACGGGAGAAAACTACCACCTAGTCTAGTCTCTCAGGTAGTTACAAGAGTGAACTACCACCTAGTTTGAGTTAACTAGTCTCTCAATCTTTATTTAATCGAATGAAACAGAGTGAAGTGAGGAAGAGATCAAGCAATCATGAGTAATGCACTAGTATGGTGATAATACCAAGGACAATGCACATTATATGGTGATGATCCCAATGTTGCATGGTGATGATCCCAATGTGGCATCTATACTTCACTCAATTGATCAAACTGAAGTGTGAACTCAAGAGAATATTCTCCCTAAACTATAGTAGAATTAATAATGACTAATAAACATAAATAAAACCTTAGGAAAAAGTAATCATAGGTGTGTGTGAAGTATCTCTAACACCCCCTTTGAACATCACTATGGTGAAAATAAATAATGGGTCCTGGCAATGAGACCATGTTAGGTGCCAAAATACAAAAGATACATTGAAAAAAACGAGGAAAGAGTGAAAAATTCATGGGAACCCCCCCCCTCAAAGTAAAATGTATGTAAAAAGAAGAACTAATAGTCGTTAGGCAACTGTGTCCTTCACTCCAAGACAACTACATAGAGAATGGAGCTTCTACTCAGTGAAGATCTTGGGGAAGATGTATGCAATATGTTCTATTGAAGGAAAAAACTATAGGTCGATGATCCCCTCATGTACTAAGTGTCAGATGTAGTGCATGTGGATATCGATGTGCTTCATCTGTTTCTTATGAAATGAATATTTGCAGAACTTCAGAGTGATCTGGTTGTCACACCAGATAACGATCGATCAATGAAAATGAATTCCCAACTCAGCGAGAAAATATTTTAGCCACATAGATTGCATGGTTATGTTAACTACCCTTATGTACTTTTCCTCGACTGAATATATAGAAGTAACAACCAGCTTCTTTATTGACCAATAGATAAGCCTGGAACCAAGACTGAGTGAGTAACCAGATGTGGACTTACGATCAATGTTATCGCCAACGCAGTAAAAATTAGTTAACCCAATGAGGTCCAATGTAGATTCTGCTGCATAGTGAATCCCAAAGGTGATGGTGCCCTGCATGTATTGAAGGATACACTTTCCAAACTTCTAATGTATCTCATGCGGCTCCTGCATGAACCTAGAGACAGATTCAAGTGCATAGGAGAGGCCTGTTCTGGAGTGTGTGGGATACAACAAGCTCCCCACTAGTTCTTTGTACAATGTTTTCTCAACCAATGGAGTGTCCCCTCCATCCTTAAGTATGAATCCTCATAGGAAAGGAGTCAGGGTAGACTTGCAATCTGTCATGTGAAATCTCTCGAGGATATTTTGTGCATACTTGGCCTGATATAGTTTGATTTCTAATGCATCTTGTATGATGTCGAGTCCAAGGAAGAAATGTAGCGGACCCATTTATGTCATCAAGAACCTGCCATGTAGAATCCTCTTGACTGCAACAATAGCTAAGTCAAGTAACCAATGATGAACAAATCATCAACATATAAAACTAGGAGTAGAAGTGAAGCAGTCGTCATGAGCATGTAAACATTCAGGTCTGACTTACAACATACAAAGTTATGTGGCAACAGGTAGGAGTCCATATTAGCATACCATTCCCTTGGGGCCTAGTTGAGGCCATACAGAGACTTCTTTAGTTGACATACCAAATATGAATCTTGCATAAATTCATGTGGCTTCTCCATATGTATATCCTCAGAGAAACCACCATGAAGAAATGCATTCTTCACTTCCATCTAATGGACTTCCCATCCCTTTTTTTCCGCAATGGCAAGTTCCAAAAATATGGAATCCATATTCGCTACTAGAGCGAAGGTCTCATCATAGTCAATGACATGCACCTTATGAAATCCTTTGGAAACTAGCCTAGATTTGTATCTTCTAACCTGTCCATATGATACACTCTTGGTCCTATAGACCCATCTGCACCTGACAATTTTCCTTCCTGAAGGAAGGGAAAATAGATCCCAAGTCTAGTTCTCGAGGAGGGAGTTGTACACCTCCTGCATGGAGGATTTCAAAAATGTATTTCCAACAACCTCTCCCATAGGATTGTGGATATAAATATTGAACCAAGGAAATATGAATGGGTGGAATCGGTTCAGTGGAAGTGAGTTCAAGAGGAGGCTCCTCAAAATCCGATCGAGTCCTCCTAGTATCAACTGGATCCCCAACAAGATCTCATGCATCCTGAAGAGTAGTCTTGGCTCACTTGGGCCTCTGCTTTGTCTCTGTATCTGCATTTTCATGCAATGAATATTCATTTGACTATACTAAATCTATTTTTGGATCATCTGAATCCTATGAATAAAACTCTCTTCTGAAGAAGAGTCATCATGTGCATGCTCATCATCTCTGACAGGTGAAAAAACAAACGTTTCTGCATCCAGATGCTGAGGTACATGTAAGACACTTTCCTCAAATTGGACTCTTCATTCAATGATGAGTCAGTCTGAGGAAAGATCAATGAGTCTGTATCCCTTCACATCATTGGGGTTGTTAAGAACCAAACATCAATATAGCATAGAAAAACCTCAAGAAAAGTACTCAACGCCTTGAAAAAGAGATAATATCAGATAATAAGCCTCTTCGAGGGGGCCACCTCCTTTTACCCCACTTAAATGTTCAAGTACAAGATGATTCAAAATGAAAATGTCTCCTTGGTATATATAGGAGAAAAGAAGGTTTTAATGGCCTAAAGCCGACATAAATAAAATAACATTACTAATCTAAATCACAACTAATGGCCTAAAGCCGACATAAATAAAATAACATTACTAATCTAATATGCCCC
>JZKD02S0510747.1:739164-756720 GCA_000966675.3 Picea glauca
ACATTACTAATATAAATCACAACTAATGGCCTAAATCCGACATAAATAAAATAACATTACTAATCTAATATGCCCCAATTAAGTGGTAATGAGCCAATATTAGGGCTTAACAGGGGTATCCAATAAATATACACTATGTGCTCTGTGGATCAAGTGACTTTCTCTTCTTAGAGGGAATCCTGGCTCATTCACTCGAACTGAAAATATGGAAGTCGGTCACTTCTAGTTTGAGGCTACTCCAATCCTCGTAGGGGGTCTTATCCTTGACATATCTATGGTGATATATATTTTGGATGTAGGTTTCGTAATTTAGTCGTTCATCTCATAATATATGTGCAAGTGACTTTGCATATAACATGTAAGATACCATATCTTTTAGAGATCTATTTTTCCTCTCAACAACTCTATTTTGATGTAGAGTATAAGGAACCGTGTGCTGCAATTGAATCCTGGCCTCATGAAAAATATTATGTATCTCGTGGTTGACATACTCTCCCCCATTATCTATTTGGAGGAATTTGATTTTATTTCCTAATTGTGTCTCAACAAGGGATTTGAAATCCTTGAGGTATTGAAAGAGCAACAAAAATGAAGTGTGAGAAATCATCAACAAAAATGAGCATGTACCTTGCTTTACTGATTGATGGATGTGGAAAAGGGCCCATGAGGTCACTATGGATCATATCTAAAGGAAAGAGAGACTTTTGAGTCTTTCCTTTATCGAATTTTTATTAAGGGTGTTTTCCAAGAACACATCCCTCACAAATTCTTTTGGAGAAGTGGATGTCAGGTAGACCATCAACCATTCCCTTCTTGCTAAGTTGATGCATATATTGGAAATTTAAATTCCCAAACCTTTCATGCCATATCCTACTTATTTCATCAGCATGAGTAATAAGTAATGTAGAATATGGTTCAATAGATTAAGAAAATGTGTAGAGTTTGGATTGATGATTTACCTCACTGGTAGAAACCCTGGAATTGCTTTGCATGTCATAGTTATGCACTACATCAGGTGTGAATATGAATCTCTTTTTGGTGCCATAGTTTTTCATCTGATACATGGTGAGAAGATTGACAAAAATTTTGGGAACGTGTACCACATTCTCAAAGCTTCCATTTGTGAGTTCAGTTCTTTCTTTGTCAGTGACCTTGACTAGAGAGTTGTCCCCCATAAGAATAGGAGGACCTTTTCATGCATCCAATGAAAGGTAGAATTATTTTGCGGATTCCATGTGGTGTGATGCACCTGAATCTATGATCGAAGCATCAGGAGAGGCATTTATGTCAATCAAAGAATGGCTAGAATTGCCTTTCTTCGGATTCTGATCTTTTGGATTCTTCTTCTTGGCACCCTCAGGGATGCGATATCCAAGGTTTTTTTGATGAAGTTTTTGGGCCATTTGATCTATCTATTTATGCATACCTATGGATTCTTGATGGAATCCTTTATAAAAGTAAGTGCATTTCTCCGCTTTTCTTCCCTTTCCACCTTTGGATCCGGAGGAATCGTTGAAGGGTTTTGAGTACCCTTCCTTCTTTGGATTTTCATGTTCTTTCCTTTTGTATTTGTCTTTAGATTTATGATTTTTATGACTTCTACCATCATGCACAGTAAGTGCATGTGGCTTTGGGCCTTTAATTTTTCCTATATTGATGATCTTGTTCTGATCTTGTGTCAGAGACTCGATAAAGGCCTCAAGATGGGGCATCATCCAGGTGGATCCAAAGGAGAGCCTAACTGAATGAAATGTAGATAAAAAAACTAATTATTCTAGACCAAGTTTGCAGAAAATGGTAAGAACCATTTGTTTCGCCTCCTTAGATTTATCAACCGTGCAAGACTTGACTTGCGACAACAAATCCTTATATTTGGTAAAGAAATATTGGAGATTGTCGAAGGTTTTTGGATCAAAAGTGAGGAATTACACCTTGAGCATGTGTCCCCTCATATCATCATGTTTTCCACAAATCCCTTCCATGCTCGTCTAGGATTCATTGGGGGTTTTACAGGAGGATATGTGAAATAGAAGTTCAGGATAAATGAGACTGCAAATATTTCCAAATGCTTCATCCATTCGATTTAGGTACTTGTATTTTTCTATATGTGATGTGGGTTTTGTATCTGTGTTCATGTTTCACCTATATAATCCTCTGGCTAGAAGATGCATTATCATATTCTCCTTCCATGGACATAAATTGTACGATGTAAGAATGAATTCTTTTGGAAATTCCATTTTTCCACTGTCTTCAATCTTCAGTACCTACAAAAATAATATGGTGTGTATTTTACCTAGAATATCACCATATATAATACCATGTAAATGTGTTGAACCTGCACATAAAATATCTAGATAGCAAATGACATACACAATTTACAGAGCAAATATGAGAAACGAGAAGCATGAGAGAAAGAATGGAAGAATTCTCATTAACGAGATGAATGATTGATAATTTAGAAATGATATACTTTGTATAACTCAACTAATGTGCACTACAGGAGAATTCAATGCGCCATAGTGGTGTTCTAGAGTGATATGGACACACACTAACAATTATGGGAGTAAACTTCCACCTAGTTTAGTCTCTCAGGAAGTTATAGGAGGGAACTGACACGTACTCTGTGTTAACTAGTCTCTTAGTCTTCAGTTAACTGATTGAAATAGAGTGAAGTGATGAGGATATCAGGTAATGATGATTAATGTGCTAATTTGGTGATAATCCCAAGGACAATGCGCGTTAGCTTGTGATGATCCCAATGTGGCATCTAGACTCCACTCAACTGATCAAAGAGAAGTGTGAACTGAAGAGAATATTCTCCTAGAGGAATATTCTCCCTAAACTATAGGAGACTGAATAATGACTAATAAACATAGGGAAAAACATAGGAAAACAAAATCCTAGGTGTGTGTGAAGTATCTCTAACATTGAAAGTATGGAACACTATAGTGTTGTTAGAATCTATTTTTCTCATGAAAGGCCTCTTTATATCCTGTACTATGTTTCTGACAATGTGTTTATTATAGAGGTTACCAGACAATATAGATTTTGGGTACATTTATTTCATGATAAAAGAAAAAATAAATTCATTCCTTTACCATGGAAAATTTTGGAAATTTAGTTGAGAGGTATTTCAGAAATTGATGAATTTGCAGTACAATTTAACCAATATAGTTTAAAATTCATAGAAGAAATAAGGGGATTCAACCACAACCACTTTTTTATGGACCATATGACATCTGTTGGTTTTAGTATTTCTCTTCCTAGTACATTTTTATTTGTAGAAGAGGAGGGTGATATTCAATACCCAAAATAAATAATTATTGAAAAGAAACAAGAGGATATAGAGACTTTCATTAGTACTACAGATCAAATTAAATGAAGGAGAAGAGTGGTTAAAAGGAAACAAGTACTCATTCTCCCAATGTTTCAGATGAAGCGACCCACAAAAGAAAAGTTTCTAGTTAGTGGAAAATTAACAAAGAAAGTATTCGACCAATAATTATGATGATGGAGGTGACCAAAACGCTCCTAAGGGAAAGTTGGGGTGATCCTAAAATCTTCAGGTTAAAATAAAAGTAAAAAGTACTCAGCAAGAGGTAGAGGAGCTCGCACCTGAATATAATGTTGTCCTTGAAGACATGGATTTGGATGTTTATATTGAAAATATATAATTTCTTGATGATGAGAAATGAATTAAATAAAGCATGTAAGTTGTAGCTAAATTGGTAGCTCAATAACAAGCCTTTTCATAAGAGGAATCCTTCACAGTACATAATTTTGTATTCTATAAAAGTACTAAAGAATCGATTTTTAAAAGACCACATTCAAAAAATAAAAGGATTCAAGGAAAATCCAATTCAGCATTAGATCTCAACGATGTACCACCTTATAGAATTTCTCGCATCCACAAGGATAAAGGGGAAGCAATTGAAATGTCACTTGATGAGATGGAAAACAAAAACACCAATTTGAAAGGAAGAATCAAAGAATTGGAAACTATATTGATGACACCTCCAATCTTTGCAAGTTCAATCACCACTATGAAGCCATGGAATACTTTGGATGTCACACCAGAGTCTCATTTGAAACTAAGAGGAACATAAATCCTACTTGAGTATGTTATATGGTATATTGGAAAGAATATTCAGAAGACAATGTCTCTAATTCTTGAGACATGGGAGTTAACAAACCTTTTTATTGCTTTAGCATAAAAAATGGCATATTCGAAACAATACCTAGAAGTTGATCTAGAAAATGATGAAGGGTTTTATAAAGAGGCAATAATTAATTTTGTGATTAAATTTCCAAATATGACAGAGCATAAAAGGAAGGAAGAATACTTACCCTCCATGGCTTGAATTAAATAATGAACAACTTGTTGGATTAAAAGAATTAAATGTTTAAAATAAATATTAGATGATCTTGATAGTATAGGTGTCAAAAGGGGTGAATGATATTTAAAATTAATTGATTTGGACTTAGATGGAACAAAAAGAGAGGTTGATGACACAAAAATCATTTTAAATTCAATGTTTATGACTAAAGAACAGTTTGAGGAAAAAATGGAATTATCAAAATCTTCATCGACAGAAAGGTTCAATGATTTAACAAACTACTCATAATTTTAGGTATAAATTTGGTTAGTCAATTATGTGAACAAGAACGAGGATATAAAATAAAAATTATATAAGGTTTCAGTTGACTACAAAGACATATAATACTTTATTTCACATATTTTTTCATTGATGTCAAAGTGGTCATGGACATGGTCTTTTATAGTGCAATAACATACAAGAATGAAAACATAAGTGGACGCAATAAAAAACACTATGGTAGAAAGTATGACACACAAATGGCGGAAGTCGTGAAAGAAAAAATGACACAGAATAAGATTATGGATGACCTATGATGTGGTTTAGAATTGATGTATGACAAAGAAAAATGAAACTAAGTAGATTGTGATAGATTTCCCTGATCTCAATTGTGAAGTGGTGCGATGAATTATCGTACTATAGCGTGACAATGAATTTGAAACCACTGTATGGTTCCTTGATCTATTGCGATGAATGATGTAGTAGAGTGTGACGAAAAGAAGTCGGTCGCTTTTAAATGGCATAGAAGAAAATCTACATAGTGCCTTGAGCTAATGCGATGAACAACAAAGTTGACTATGATGAAACAAGTGGAAGTTCAACAGTCAAGTAAGAGAGTCACCAGGGCATGCTCATAGTTTGGTGGGGCGATTGGGAAAACGCACTATAGGGTAACTGCGAAAAGTTGAAGACTTTTGATATGAATTTTGCGCTACTATTCTATATGTGCATTGGGTGCTCTGTAAAATTGAATGTAAATGACTATGTCAATTTTTATGAGATGCAAGATTTGTTCCATTTGATTTAGTCAAATAATTTCCATTCGTAACTGAACAATAAATATTTTTAATTTAGACAGAAGTTTTTCCACTTACAACTAACAAGACTTTGAGGTGGTCAAGACATGTCCACAATATAATTGTTACACATACACATACTTAATTTAGACAGATGTTTGTCCACATATAACTAACTTGACTTTGATCTGGTCAAAATATGTCCACAATGCAATTATTATGCATTCACATATAGTTACTAGAACTTAGAAAAATATATTATAAATAGATATGTGTGTTGATCGAGTAAGTGTTGATGTGCAGAGATGAAAAACCCCTGTAACTTTTATAAATATTTATTTCTGTAATAATTTTTTTAATTCAAGGAGGAAAGGGTGGAATAGGCAATAGGAATCGTGTCCCTACTGTACAGGTTAATTCCTTAGAGGATGAGTGTCCTCATCATTTGTAACAGGTTGGCACCTGATAGGATTGGTGCCCTCATTATTTGCAACAGGTGGGTTCCTATCAAGCCAAAACATTATAAATTGTAAGCTGGTACTTGGAGAAGAACATAAAGAAATATGTTTGGTGGTTTTCTCCCTCACTAGGTTTCCACGTAAAATGTTTGGTTTATTTTTTTTCTGTGTTTTTTGGATTTTCACATGCATTGATGATTAAGTAAGAACTTCAAAATAATATTAAATCTTTAAATAAAAGAAAATTGAATAATATTGACATAATACCAATTCACCCCCCTCTAAGTATTACTATAAATCTCAACAATTGGTATCATAGCGAGGTTCCTTTAGTAACAACCTAAAAAATGGAAGTAATATCACAAAAAAAGTATGGCTAGTTAAGAATATTATTCTTCTTCAACCAAACCTTTTCTATTCAATGGAACTAATTTTTCTTTTTGGAAAATCAAAATGAAGACCTACTTGATGTCTCTTGGTATGGAAGTTTGGTAGATTGTGGTAGATGATTATAAAATCCTAGAAACTCTTACAACTGATGAATTTGGTAATACAAAGTACTATAGTAGTGCGAGATCTTTGAATTTTATCCAAGATGGGCTTGCATATACAAAATTTGTTAAAGTAATGTAGTTGGAATCCACAAAGGAAATGTGGGACAAACTGATAAACAATTATGAAGGAGACGAGAAGGTAAAGTTGGCCAAACTTCAAGCTCATAGAATGCAATTTGAAAGCCTAAGGATGAGTGAATATGAAAATATTGTAGGTTTATTTCTTAGAGTAGATGAGACTATGAACACTATGAAGTGGATAGGTGAGAAGATTGAAGAATCTATTCTGGTTCAAAAGGTAACGAGATCTCTTCCCTCAAGAATTGATGCGAAGGTTTATGCTATCGAACAAATGCATGAAATAGATAAACTGACTATAGATAGGCTCCATGGAATATTGACTGCTTATGAGTTGAGGACCAGGAAATAATAGTTATATCTAAAGGATGTAACCTTCAAGGAATCACAATCTAAAAATCATGATTCCTATGAGCAATTCTCAAATGAAGAAGATGCTAATTTTGTAAGGAAACTGAAAAGGGGCTCCAAAAAATACAAAGGTATGCTACCATTCAAATTATTTCATTGTGTTAATGTTGGTCCTTTTTGCATACAAATGTCCTTTCAAAGAGAACAACACCAATGAAAAGGGAATAAAAGTAAAGGATAAACCTAGGGAGTTTAAAAATAAAAAGTCTTTTAAAAGGAAAATAATTATTAAAGGGAGGATAACAACCACTCTTCAAACAGTAAAGAAGAAGAATATGATCTAGATACAACTCAAGATGAAAAACATCTCATGGATTTAGAGCAACAAAGACCGGATCAAGAAAAAATAGACATAGAAGAGTGTGAAGTTTTAGTCGACATGGAAGGAGAACTCATTAGTTATCTGGAGGAAATATCCCAACTCAATAAAAAAAATTAGACTAAGAAAAAAGAAGTTACATATTTTTAAAGAAAAAGAAAATGAGGTTAGAAAAGATATATTCATATTAAAAATACATCTGATATGCCAAGAGAAAGGAAGAAATATTCATGAATTAGATAAAAGAAAAGTAGAAAATTTATGAAAAACTAGAAGTATAAATAGTATCCTTACGAAAATATCTAGAGAAGTCCAAGACTCAAATGAATACCAAATTTGTAAGAGGATATGAAATTCTAGATAACATTCTCGACAATCATAGATCACGAGATAACAAGACATGATTGGGATACAAGGAAAGTTCAAACATTTTCAAAGGTGATTCAAGCATCAACATGTCAACTACTAATAATCCCACAAACTATGTAACTGATCTCAAGGGAAACCACACTCATCGTAAAAAAATAGAAAATGAAAAGAAGAAGTAGTTAGAATTGGATCATCCCAACCATGCAAACAAATATGAAGCAAGGAATAAACAGATGCATGAATCTTATCAATTTGGCATTCAAATACTAATCCCTTCAAGTAAGTTCTTCATTCCAAGGAATCCAAATTTTTTCTATGGATATTGTTTGTCTTGTGGTAATTTTGGACATAAGGATATGAGTTGCAGGACTTTTAGATATAACAAAAGTATGGGAATGAGATTCAATAAACCTCAAATGGGTATGGTTCAAAATTCTTTCAATAATCCATTCTCTCATTTATTGAATGAACTCAAATTTCTCATATGCAATAATTTTGGACACAAGTATAGTGAATTCATAGCAATATGTTTTATATCTTTAAGCAAGAAAAGAAATAAAGTTTTACTAAGGTTTGGAGGAAGAAAAATAAAAACAAAGAAAAATGTGGATTGGCTCTATATGCCAAAAATAAAGAAAACCAATGGTATATTGACAATGGACGCTACAAGTAAATGACATGAGAAAAGAGTAAGTTTGAATTACTAATTGAATAAAAAAGTGGTAATGTTACGCTTGGAAACAATGCTCCAGCCAGAATTAGAGGAAAATGAATTGTTATACTAGATGATGATAAGAAGGGAAAGACCACAGCACAAAATGTGTTGTATGTAGATGGTATAAAACATAACTTGTTGAGTGTAAGACAAATGTGTGACCAAGGACACAATGTTCTCTTTCATTCAAAAGTTTGTAAATTAATGGATGCAAATAAAAGGAAGATTTTTTCAAAGGAGTTCAAAACTTTGGAAAATATGTATGTCCTAGAAGAAAGAAAAGAAAAATGTTGCATTGGTAAAAATGATGAGAGATGGCTTTGGAACAAAAAATTAGGTCATATTAGTTTTAATCAGTTTGTTAAGTTAGGAAAAAAAGATAATGTATGAGATATGTCTAAAATTTCCAAAGCTTAGAATACTCTCTACAAGTCATGTCAGTTTGGAAAGTAGTCAAGAGAGAAATTCAAGGCTAGAGAACACTCCACCACTCGACCTCTTGAGCTGATCCATATAGATCCTTTTGTCCCTACTAGTACACAATCAACATGAGGTGAAAATATTTCATATTGTTGATTGTGACTATACCAGGATGACTTGGGTTAGATTGTTGAAGCATAAATTTGAGGCTTTTGAAAAATTTAAAATATTCAAAGTGTAGGTAGAAAATGAAATGGAATTAAAAATCAAGTTCCTAAGGTCATACAGAGGAGGAAAAATCACATCTAATGAATTCAATAGTTATTGTGAAAAACATGGGATCAAGAGACAATTTTCCATTACAGGAACCCCTCGGCATAATGGGGTTGTAGAAAGGATCAATAAAATAGTTCAAGAAATGTCCAAGGCCATGGTTAATGAATCAAAAGTACCTGATACCTTTTGGGGAGACGTCGCTCAAACTACTGTCAACATTCTCAATAAATATAACATAAGAGTAAACATCAATAAAATCCATTACGATCTATGGAATGGAAGATCAACATCAATAAAGGATTTCAAGATATTTGGAAGAAAATGATACATTAAAATAAATGAAGACAACTTGGGTAAGTTTGATTCCAGAGTTGATGAAGGAATCCTGTTAGGATACTTATCGAGAAGAAAAGGGTACAAGTTCTACAAAAAAATACTCCACAAGATAGTTGAGAGTATAGATGTGAAAGTAGATGAAGGAACACTTAATCCAGTAAAACATCAACACCATGATGATTCATATGATGAACAAATCAGAAATGAAACAAAATATTACATAATGAATGAGTATCAGGAACAAGATGATTCAAAGGAATATGAGAGAATGGAAACACCACAGCCAAATACACCATCAAGGTATGTTCAAAAACATCATCCATAAAGTTAGATTCTTGGAAACAAGGAAGCAGGTGTACAAACTAGAAGAAAACTTGTAGATACATTTAGCTCTACAAATTTTGCACTGTTGTCCATGAGTGAACCCTAAATGTTTTTGCAAGCAAGTCAGGATGACAACTAGGTCAAATCCGTGAATGAAGAACTAGACAAAAAAGATAAACATAAGACTTGGGATATTGTTCCAAGACCCAGTAACAATAATGTAATTGGAACTAAATGGGTATACATAAACAAGTTGAATGAAGATGGACAAATATTTAGAAACAAGGCCAATCTGTTATGAAAAGGGTATGCTCAAGTAGAAGGAGTGGACTTTGAAGAAACCTTAGCCCCTGTTGCAAGAATTGAAGCTATGAGGATTTTTTTGGCTTTTACAAGCTATAGAAAATTCAAAATTTATCAAATGGATGTCAAAAATGCCTTTTTAAATGGTGACCTAGAGGAAGACGTTTAGGTGGATAAACCAAAGGGTTTTTAGTTGACTGACAAAAAGGACTATCTATGTTGATTAAAGAAATCCCTTTATGGGATAAAACAGGCTCCAAGAGCTTGGTACTAGAGACTGTACAAGTATTTGAACCAACAAAGATTTAAGAAAGGAATGGCTGAGAGCAACTTATACATCAAGGATGAAGGTAATGACCTGCTAATTATTGTAGTATATGTTGATGATATTATTTTTGGCAGTAACATTGACTTAATGAATACAAATTTTGCAGCTACAAAGAAACAAGAGTTTGAGATGTATATGTTGGGGGAACTCTCTTTATTTATTGGTATGTGTATTAATCAATCAGAAAGAGAAATTTTTGTTTATGAAAGTAAATATCTCAAGGAAATCTTGAAGAAATTTGGCATGGAAAACTACGCACTAGTAAGAACTCCTATGAATACTAGTTTCAAACCCAACAAAGGTGAAAATGCTTCAGAAATAAATCAAACCATGTACAAGTCTATGATAGGAAGTTTAATCTATATCATAGATTCAAGGCCTCACATCATGCAAGGAGTCGGTTTGGTAGGTAGGTTTCAATCTAATCCTAAGAAAATGCATGTCCTTGCAGTTAAAATAATATTTAGATACTTGCAAGGAACTACTGATTATGTCTTGTGGTATCCAAAAGACTCAAACCTTGTTCTAATAACTTATACAAATGCAGACTAGGAAGGGAGTATTGATGATTGAACAAGCACTAGTGGAGTTTCATTCTTCCTTGGAAATTTCTTAGATTCTTGAATAAACAAGAAACAAACTTTCATTTGCCTTTTTACAACTGAAGCTGAATATATAGCTAAAACATCTTGTTGTGCTCAAGTACTATGGATAAAAAATAATATCAAGGATATTCAAGTTCCTTGTGATCAACCTGTCACCATCATATGTGACAATACAAGTTCTATCAAATATCTCTAAAAACCTTGTTCAACACTCTCAGACTAAGCATATCCCAATCAAATATCATTTTCTCATAGAACAATTTCACAATCAGGTGGTTGATTTAGAATATGTTCCCTCCAAAGCGCAGATTGCGAATATTTTTACTAAGCCGTTACCAATAGAATCCTTTGAGTCTCCTAGACAAAGGTTGGGTTTGCTCTTTTCTTCCCTAATTTAGTAAAGAACACAATGCACTACTTCTACAAGTCCCCGTTTGATGTTGTATCAGGGGCAAGTGATATTGTTGTTAATATTTACCTTAATCATAAAAAGAAGTTTGTTTTTGTGGAGATGTACATGGTATAAAGTTTTCAATGGTTCTCAATGGTATTCTATTTGCGGGTGGTTTTGTTCACGTACACAGTTCTATGTGGTTCTATGGTTCTTTTTATGGAGGTGTGCATAGAGTACAAGAGCATGTATTTACACAGGATTCTGGAGGTCCTTCTTCCTAGGGGGAGAATATACAAAGTCTTTCTTTGTCAATTTTTTTAAAGGGGGAGAGTAACAAACAAAAACCAACAAGCCTGGATGTTGATACACATTAAAAGGGGAAGTTTTTTATGCACATTGAAAGTGGGAGAAACTTAGTATAAAGGACGTTGATTTGGCATTGATTTGGAAATTGTGCACATTAAAAGGGGCAGACACTTAGCATAAAGGCCATTGATTTGGAAGTCAAACTCTTTCGGTTGCCATCAATGAAAAAGGGGGATTTTTTTTCACATATGTTCTCATTAATGTCAAAGTGGTCATGGGCATGGTCAATTATAGCACAATAATAGAAAAGAATGAAAACAAAAGTTTGTGCAGTAACATATAGTATGGCACAAAGTATGATGCATAGACTGAGGAAGTCATGAAAGGATGAAAACAACAATGCACAGAAGGATTGAAGGATGAAAGGATCAATGAAACAAAATAATATCAAGGATGTTGTACGACATAGTTTAGAAGTGAAGTGAGACGGAGAATAATGCAACGGGGTAGATTGTGAAAGATTTCCCTGTCCTTGATTGTGAAGTGGTGAAATAGATGCTAGTACTGCAATTTGATGACATATGTACAATGACTATAGGGTTCCTTGATCTAGTGCTACGAACGACGTAATGGAGTGTGACGAAACAAAGTCAGTGTCTTGTCAATGGCACAAAAGAAAACATGCGTATTTCCTTGAGCTAGTGCGATGAACAACACAATGACTGCAACGAAACAAGTCAAAGTTAAATGGTGAAGTAAGTGAGTCACCATGTCATGTTCACGGTCTAGTGGGGCGACTAGGTGAGCGCACTACAAGGAAAGTCTAACAAGTTTAAGAATTGAGACTTGAATTTTTATCTCTTATTCTATCTGCACATTGGGCACTTTGTAAAAAAAAATGTGAATGATTGCATCAATTTTTATGAGATACAAGATTTGGTTTGTTTGATTTTGTCAAAGTATTTTCAGTTGTAACTGAACAAGAAATATTATTAATTTAGACAGAAGCATGTCCACATATAACTAACTAGACTTTGAAGGTGTTATGATATGTCCACAATATAATTGTTACACATCCACATACTTAATTTAGACAAAATTTTGTCTACATATAACTAAATGGACTTTGATCTGGTCAAAATAGTCCATAATACAAGTTTTATGCATTCCCATATAGTTCGTTGAACTCACGAAAAGATCTTATAAATAGAGATGTGTGTTGATCAAGTAAGTGTTGATGCACAGCAAGGAAAAAACTCCTATAACTTTGAGAAAGATTTAATTGTGTGAGAATTTTTTTAAATTCAAGGAGGCATGGTGGAGTAGGGGAGAGGATTGTTGTCCTCACTCTACAAGTTGGTTCCTTAGAGGATTGGTGTCCTCGTCGTTTGTAACAGATTGGTTCTTGAGAGGATTGATGTCCTAATTATTTGCAACAGGTGGGTTCATATCGATCTGAAATATTATAAATGTAATTTGGTGCTTACATAAGAACATAAAGAAAGATGTTTTGTGGTTTTCGCTTGCATTAGGTTTCCACGTAAAAAAAATTGTGTAATGTGTTTTCTTTGTTGTTTTGATTTCTGCATGCATTGATGATTAATTAAGAACTTCAAAACAATATTAAATCTTTAAGGAAAAGAAAACTGAAGAAGATTGATAAAATATTGATTCACCCCCCCTTTTTGTATTACTGTAAATATCAATAGATTCATTGTTTGATATAAGCATGAGACAAGAGGTAATTGTCACACCCATGAGGGATTATGTTGAAAATTGGTTAAAGAAAGATTTAATCAAGATAACTGAATAAAATCAAGAAGTAGCAATTACAACCAGTCCAAGAACTACAACTTAGGAGAATACAAAAGTAACATTGGTAGGAAAAAATAGAAAGAGAGAGAACACCATCATAGTGAGTAAAATTGATTACATTCTTCTCAACTCTTTTATCTTCATGTTAAAAAGTCATCTAGTTGTGTCTTGTCTATCTCGAGAAAAAAATAAATGATTTTTTATCACTTCTTCATGTCTTCTTTTCAAGTCCATCATTATTCCATTCTTTCATTTTATGGTCCACATGAGCCCAATCCCAGATGTTATAGTCCAAAAATCCCTTACCTATTCATACAAGACATTGTCCTTTCCACTTACATACTTTTCCGAAATACTACTGAGGCTTCTTCTTAAAAAATATTTTATTGGAAAATGTATGTGCCTTGATGAACTAATAGCCCGTGTACACACATGTGTTTCATACTAGTTATCCCACATGCATATGTGAGTTGCTTACTAGTTAGCCCACGTTTACCTCCAAAAATTGAAAAAAATATTAAATTGCAAGGAATTCGACGAAGTTCACGAGGTATCGAGGGTTTTTTAACCATTTTACCCCTTGTATCCTATCCCCAAATTGAATAACCATATTTTTCTCATATAAAAAGAGGTATTGGGGTGTCATTTGATAATCCAAGAAAAAGAATAAGAAAACTCTCCAAAAATCACTTCCCCTTCTTAGCCCAGGTTTTGCATCCTATTCTGAGATTTGGCCTCAACCTTCCCCTCCAACCCTTTCTCCTTATACAACCCTTTCTTATTTCCCAAGTTATAAGTTGGTTGTGAGAATCAAGCATGCAATTGATGCACTTGGAGCCACGATAGAGGAGCCCAAACTTGGTTTGTGGAGCGATTAACGACAAAGGTTGTAATCATTTTTGTCTTGAAACTTAATAAAAGAGTTCATTCTTGTCCCAAAATATTATGTCTATATGATTTTATTGATTTATGCATTTATTTCTATATCTAAACCTTGAAAGTGATAAGTAGAGAGTGCATGTGTTGTAGCATTGTTTTCCTAAGCTTTTACAGGTCATGTTTGGGAGAATACCCACAATCTAGCAAGATGCAAAGGAGAAAGAGGTCTACACCGGCTGCAAGGACTAAAGGTGAACCCATTGACCTTATTTTGCTCTCTCTTGTCATTCAATTTATATAGTTTTGGGGTAGCTTAAGGGTAGAATATTCTTTTAAGGGAATTCAATGCTCTTCCTATATATAGACCCATTATAGGGGGATTTTCCCCATATCAGATTTGGTGACTCCATTGGGGAGTCTCAGTAGTTTCTTAGTGGGAGGATTTTGTTTGATTTGATTTTTTCATTTTCTTTTTATATTTCCAGGTTTACTTAGTTAGTTTCAGGTCTCTGGTCACCTTCCTGGTGGTTACCAACCTTCCATGCCCAATCTGTTTTCCAAGCCTTTTCTCTTTCTGAAAATTTTCAGAGGTGTATGCACCCTATCCTTTGTTTATCCCATGTACATACACAGTATGCATAATATAAATCCTGCATATATACACAAGCTTCTTGTGAACATACAACGTCTCTGTGTTTTGGAAGGTTTTTTTTTTTTTTTAAGACTTTTTCTTTAATGACAAGAATCTTTGTGCTTCTCATTCCTTCTTGAGCTCTTCAGGGTCTCTGTCAGTGGTCTTTGGTTGGGTCAAAGTTTCATTTTAAATTTCTCTTTGTAAAGAACCCTTGTTGTTTCTTTATTTTCTTTTGTTTGCCTTAGAGGTTTAGAGTCAACCTATAAGCGTTAGATCCTCCTATGGATTCTAGTGAATCCCTTCATTTAGGAAGTGGTTTAGGATCTATATGAGTCTTGGGTTTTATTTTCTCTTTATCTGATTTATGCCTTGAAATACGAAAAAGATCTTTTACTTATGTTTTATTTTTGTAAGCATTTCAAAAAATAAAAAAAATATATTGCATTAAGTTACACATTTAGTTTGGTAGTTGTAGCATAGGTTGTCTTTTTACAATGGAAAAGAGTTATTTTTAAAAGTTCCTTTCTTGCTATTTCCCTGAAAGTTTAGTAGTTTGCAATGTAAAATGGAAATCTCATTCTTGGAAACTTTTTGCATTATAGGATCTTGGAATACTATTTTGAAAAGTTTTCATTTACAAATATTTACAAGCCATTCCTTTCAATTTGAAGAATCTAGTTTTCCTTTTCATGAATTCTATAAATCCTTTCTTCTCTTTTGTCTCTTCTAAACTCCATAAGTTGCACGTCCATACCATTTTGAGTAAGTAAAGACAATAAAAATCAATGCTTAACACTTAAAATCATATAGACTTTATGTTTGTAGGGTTCACCAAGTAGTCTAGGCTCTAGGGTCATGAAATAGGTGTGGAGAGGAAAATATTCAAGGTGGCATAAACAAACATAGGATTATGTGATAGGGTGTGGGTGAAATCATGAAGATGGGTTACACTTTTGCTTGTTTTATGAGAAAAAAATTGTATTTTCACAAGTTATTCAACTTCCGACAAACAAAATTTTTTTTTTTATTTAGAATTTCACTTTACAGTAAAAACAAAACTTGTGAAGAATTGTGTTAGCTTTCCAATGACTATTTTTCGATTTTTTTTTATCACGATTTGATATGTCAATTTGACAATTGTTTAACAATATGTTCCTTAAACATGAAATAAATGATAATGAGTTACTTATTTCTACAACAATGTATCTATTATTAAACTTATGTTTTTAAGAAACAAAATATACTGCAACAATCTACAGAGACTCTATTTTATTATGACCATTATTTTGAATTTAACGAATGAATATTATAATTTCTAGAATTGTTTGAAGTTGACTAAGCTGAAAACGTTGTAGATTTTAAACACATATTTGTCTACACATTGTATCTATCTTAATTTTTACTTAAAACTAAAATCTAAATGTACCCTTTTGAAAAGAACAGTTTAAGGATTATGAATATATTTTTTTCTGAATTTTTCACTGTATATTTTTAGAGATAACGATATTTCATTTCACCGAATCATAATGTCTGTTGGAAATATTATGTAGTGAATTTTTTTAAAAATTAAATAAAATTAGATAAAAATAAAGAAAATGAAAACAAATTATAAGAATTGAAAGTAGATTCAATTTTGGAAATGTTGGTGTCATTTTCGAAACCAAATTCTCAATGTTTGCAGGAGTCCGCAACCTCTGAAGTTTAGTTATGCTTGGGGCAATTCTCTGGTTTTAGTTTTCAGTTCCAATTTCCTTTTTTTGGCCGAAAAAATAATGTTTCGGCCGAAATACTAAAATCTAATGGAATCTATCAAAACTGAACGATTTCCAAGTCTTTCGGCCGAAAAACTAATTCTTTCGGTAGAAAAAAACTTCTTTCGGCCGAAAGACTATCGAATGAATTCCGTCCGTCGGAAAAAATGAAATGAAACGTCGTATGGTTTTATTTCATGCCAAATTGTATAAATAGGATTTCGGCCGAACACATTTAACACAATCCATCAAATGAACAAAGAGATATAAGCTCGAGGATAGGAATTTCAAAGCATTTCTATTACTGATTGCAACTATATTCTTTTCTTTCTTTATTTCTTCCCTCTGTTCCATAGACTTAATTGGATGATTGATATCAATACATGGTGGTTTTTTAGAACACTTAAACAAAGTTTTGAATCATCTTTTTGGTTTTTGTTGAATAAGGTAAATGATGTTTGTTCAAGTTTTTATTGGAATAACAATTTATATGTTGAATGATAAATGTTGAGCATTTTTTCAAGGTGAAGTCTGTGTTGAACATATCTTTTACAAATAACTATAAAAGTCAAGGGAAACAAAAGTTTGCGCAAGAGAAAATATGATCGCACTCAAGATGATAATCGACAAATCGAACAAAGGAAAGAGCTTTATCGGAGAAAGAAACAAGAATGTGCAAATATTGAAGAAATAAACGATGATAATGTCAATAGAGATTTTCGACAAGAAGAAGATCAACCAGGTATGCATGCACATATAATGATCGAGCACACTACACACATTGGGACTGTATTCAGAAAGTACAAAATTCAAAGTATAGAATTCAAATTAAAAATATTAAAAATAATATAATTGATTGTAATTACAATTTGATGTTTTTCAAAAAACA
>JZKD02S0510747.1:770398-782823 GCA_000966675.3 Picea glauca
AGTGGAGGAGCATGCCTCCAATAAGTTGGTTTTTGTAGGAGTAGTGATCCAATGAGGAGTAGGCCTCATGATAGGTGTAGATCAATCTTTAGGAGATACATAGATTTGAACTTCTCAAGAGTAGGATTCGTGATCGGTGTAGGTCAATCTATAGGAAACTTCTACATACAATATTTATAAAATAGAAGAGTGAGAGACATAGAGAGAAAGAACATTTGGGGAAAAATGAACTCCTTTAGCTCTTAATTTCTTGTTATATTTATATTAAAAATACTTCAATTAGATTTTACCAAGTCACACACATTAAGACCCATTTATTTAAGTCTCAAGCTCCCCACTACATTCCAATAATCACAATACTAAATGACAGAAATAAGAATAATAATAAAAAAGACAACTACATTAATATCAAATATTTGAACTTCTTCCTAGATAAAATGAAACTAGGTACAATAATTGTAGTGAGAAAGCAAGTAAATTTTAGAAGTATAAGGGCCATGTGTCCACAGATTGTGAGTTGGTTGTGGGTGGCCAGCCCTCTGGCCAAGCCATGGGCATGCCCACGGCTTGGCCACAGGGCTGGCCACTCGCGACCAACTCACAGTCCAACACTACAAATTACAAATTACACACTACAAATTACAAATTACACAGTCCAAATTACAAATTACATGGGACTTACATGAGTGACTGCAGGGGTATACCGCGGTACACAAGGAATACGTCATATCACACTTTGCAGAGTATACCCGGAGGGTGTTTCCGTGTTCGAGTTACACTTGCACCGATAAGTTTCTCTAGTGTAAATTGGTGTAACAGTTCTTCCAGCTAGGTAGTTGTTTGCTTTATTTTCCATTAGGAAATTTTTAGTGTGTGATCTTTGTTTCATGCTAGATAAACCTTACAATTTCTATTTATCATTTCACAAGGTGGAATATCAATAGCTTTGCCATTCACGTAGGCTTCAGGGCCTACCACGAATTACTTTGGAGCCACCTCTGCCACCGTTGAGGCGTATACTAGATCAAGAAGGCTCATTCAAAGATACCAGGCCATGGGAAACTGTACCTGAGCCAACTCTGAGAGAATAATTTCCTACACAGGAGGAATCTATTGTTTTCAAGATCGATACTGAAGGTTTCAGGCCAGAAAACCCTCTGATCACTGACTTATCAATGCCACTTCTAATTCATATAGTCCCTCCCAAGGTGACTTCACCTGAACAAAAGTTTGTTCAACGAGAAGCGATGGAAGCAACTAGTGCTACTTCATCAGGGAGTCCTCATACTCCCATATTGGATTCCATAGGAGGGGGCATTGTGCCTCCTCCCCCTCCTCCTCCTATCATGACTATGGTCATCCAGACATCCACTACTTTGGGTAGTGGCACAATCCCTTCGACAACTTTATCCATTGTTCCCTCCATCCAAAATGTGTCTGGCACTCCCTTTTCATATGGGATGTTGGGTTTTGACTCCATTTTGGTTCTAACATACTCCACTCTTGTTATTGGATTAATCAGTAAATGAAAACATAAACCGATCTCCCTAGATCCACCTAGATCTAGAACAAAACAAGATAGGACATGATGTTTTCCCTAAGCTCTAATCATTGAATTTATTGTCAAACAAAAGATGAGTGACATACTATTTAAATATCGGTTCCTTGTATCTGTGTTGTCCTCTCTCTACTCTGGTGATCCTTTGATATTGGATATACAAGGGAACACAAGCCAAACAAAGTAAAAGTAACAATAGTATACTCAATGAAAATGTATGCATGTTATCAAGGAATCATACAATAAAATGAGAACGGTTTTATGGGAAAGAAACATGCCACTGCATTATATTAAGTAAAAGTGGAAGATACAACCAAAATCCTTGATGTTGCAAGTTCCCCTTTTAGTGTCCCTTTAATCCAACACACACACTTTCCCCAAACTTGCATGAAGAAGATCCACAATGACTTGATGAACCAAAATGAAGCCCTCAAGCATGAACTGAAGTAGAATTCCTCATACAATTCTTAGCCTATTCAACCTTCATTAACCTTATCCTTTTCCATGAGAAATCCTTCTTTGAATAGGGGAAAGAGAGATGGTTAAAGAGATTAGAATGATCCCACTAAATCAAAGAAGAGAGTAATATCCCATCTATTCGGAAGCCACCTCATCTTGTAGAAGATCCCCTTCTAAAACTTTCATGAATCTTGACCTTTTCTTAGTCTTTCAGCATCGCCACACCCTGGATATAGGATAGCCTGCGATGAAATAACAAACCATTTTTAGGGCAAAGAGAGGCAATCAGGCATCGTCGCACCCTGCGTATAGTGTAGCCTACGATGATATTCTTTAATAGGGTTTTTTGAGAAGAGAAATCCAGTCACTTTTCTCATGAAGGAAGGCTCTTTTGGGAACATGAACACATGTTGTAAAAGGATCACTGGGGTGACCAAAATAATGTGTAACAACTCTAAAGACCGTTGGTATGGGGGAAGGGATATCTAATTCTCCCTTACAAGGACCCATCGTGGGCACCACTACCCCATTCAATGTTATACCTTATGGTAGGGGTCACATCCCTCCTCCATCCCCTTCAATCGGAGGCACTTTCCAGTAGTCGATCGGGATTAATACCAAATATAGTTTGTTTAGTGGGGTGAGCCATGGAACTCAATCATAAATGTGTTTGAGAAAGTTCTATTTTCGACACACTAGTTCAGTGGGAGTTAACTAACGAATTCTATTTTAGACTTTCTATTTTTGCCATCACTATTATGCATGCTTGCATTCCTAAGGAAAGCTAACTCCTTGATTGCTTTTCTTAATTATGGAATTTTTTTCCCTATATATGAGTGTATTCCACTCATTCATTATATCATATTGATCATGATATATGTATCAATCATCAACTCATTGGAGTAGTGTGAATATATTTTCTCATTCTTCCCTATTGAATCTCTCTTCTTTTCTTGATAAGCTTTGTTTGTACTTGCTTTAGCTAGATATCATGTGTAGGTTTCCATGAAACACTGACAACATGAACCTAGTGGGATCTATGCCTTTTTATTTTTTTGGCACGTTTGTAAATAATTATTTCTCATCATCTTCTTTCTCAGATGGGGAAAACCCCATTTTTGGTCAACAAAAACCTATGCAAGGTTTCATTCCTTCGTGGGGAGCAATGACAAAAGTTTACTCCTCACAACGTATTGGAAATATTTAGCAAGGCTCATTTCCTTTGCAAGGTATTTAGATTGGGGGAAACCCCTCCCACAATATATGGAACCCCAGGAAAGGTTCAGTACCTATGTCAGGAGGGTCGGTTGGGGGTATCCCCAAACAAGGTCCTTGGAATATTGTATAGGGAGAAATCCCCGCACAAGGCATGCCATATAACGTCAGGAATAAGATGATGATGCATAATCAAAATAAAGTCCCTTTTACTAGATAGGGCCACCATAGTATTTACCAAAACCCTGGCCAACATTCATATTTTTCCTGACAACCTGGTGCTAGCCAAAATCCAGGCCCCTCTTTTCATGTAAATCCACCACAATCGAGACTACCTTTTCTAGAAACTAGGCATTTTCCAGACTTGTCGAGACTTTTAAACAGCCTGATATGTTATGATCCATGTTTTCCCCCCATGCCAACTAAGTTTCCCTTGGACATCCCTAAGTTCGAAGGAAAGCCTAGAGAAGATCCATGTTACCATGTGATGAAATTTCAGTTATGGTGCTCATCCAACTTGTTAAAAGATGATTTTGTTTAGTTGCTCTTATTTCAATGCACTCTTATAGGGGGTGTTGCTCAATGTATGCTTACTTTAATGACCTAGATATGGTTTTATTAAACCATTTCCAGCTACCAGTAAGATATGATGTTGGAACTGAGTTGTTGGCCAACTTTGAGTAGAAGAAAGATGACCATATCTCAGATCACATCCAAGAATGACAGTGACGAAATAGTTTGATCAAAGTTAATTTCCCTCCCATATTTTTTCTCAAGTGGTTACTAAATTCCTTGGTACCTTGTTTATCCAAAGATATCAAAACATTAGAGGTTTTTTCTGAAGAAGAGGCTATCATGAGTTCCCAACAACTGGAGTTGATTTACTCTAAGTCTGGTATATGCTATATGAGATCATACCCAATGCACCAAGGTCGATGTTCAAAAAGACTAAACAAAATTCTTGGCCTCACGTTGATGGCATAGTAGGCTTAGTATAGATCAAGTCTATAGATCAGTTGTTTAATCAATTACAACAATTATCGATTCAACAGACTGTGGCAAGCCAAGTGCCTAGTCTGGTTGGCCCCATAACCCAAATGTCGTATGTACACAGTGTGCAATCGACAAATCCCAAGGTTAACCAACAAACTGAGGGAAAGAGTAAACTTAAAAACAAGAAGGGTAAGGGGGATAAGAAGGTTTCAAATAATGTTGGCGGGGGAAAAAATGAAAATAGAAAGGTGAAGTTTTTGTGTAAGCTTTGCATGGACGACCACTTGACTCACCAATTCCATTGGATTTAGGAATCCCAAAAGCTATTGTCACAACAATATCCTGCCATGTTAACTAACCCTTTTCCACAAGGGAAAAACATGGCTCAAGCTTCCTCATCCATGAGAAAACCTGGGGGAAGTCAGGGAACCCCCATGCCCAATAATAACAATAGGTCTGCAAAAATTTATATGATGAAACTTGAACTAATCTATAGACCAGGGCTCATAAATAAAAAATTCCAAAATCTATTGAGAAGGGAAAAGAAGCCTCTAACCTACTGGATCCTCTTAAAATCGATAAGACAGTGAGAGAAACAATGACTCACATCCCTAAGGGTGTGTTCAAAAAGGATTCTCACAAACCAAATGAAATGGCTACTTAGAATTACTCCATTGTGGAGGATTTGAAACAAACTCCTTGTGTAATGTCCGCTCTGGAGGTCCTCCAGAGTTTCCCCTCACATAGGAAAGCATTGTTTTCCTCCTTGAGAGAGGTTGAGACCACTAACTTAGGAATGATTTTTTTTGACCCTACTGACCATAAACCTCATCTTCATTACCATGTTTCTTTTCATATAGTAGTGGTGTATGCCACAAAATCATTGACATGGAACATTTTCCGTACGGTGGTGGATGAGGGTGCCTAGAATTGTGTGATGTTGTTGGCATGTTGGAAGGCCATCAACCAACATGAGTTGTATCCATCACCCACATTGCTAATTGCAGTTGATGGTCAATATTTTAGACCACATGGCATAATTCCCTCTTTCCTCAGGCAGTTGGAGGGAAAAATTGTATGCATTGAAGTATAAGTAGTCGATGTGCCTCTCAACTACAATATTTTGTTAGGGTGGAGTTGGACCTATGCTATGATAGTGGTTGTATCCATTGTGTTATGGGTCTTATGTTTTCTTGATGAAGGTCGGATCACAACCATTGATCAATTATCCTTCTCACATCCTGACCCTTCATTGAGGGAATACACGGTCCCAATGATTGATAAACTGCAGCCAGGTACTGTCAACTTAGGTGCCAGATTGTTCCCATATTTAATGGGGAATTTTGATTATTTGTCACCTTCCAATGATGTTAGGTTTGTTTCAGTTGTCCCCGACCAACCGAAGGATACAATATTGAAAGTCTCATATTTTAGAATTAGTTACTTTAACGAACTGTGGAATTTACCTTCCCTATCAGCTTCGATGGAAGGGATAAGGGACCTTAGAACTTCCATTCCCTTATCCTTTGTTGAGGTTGCGTACAATAGTTTCCAGCAAGCCCCAGCCAACCTTGATCTGGCTCCCCCACAAGAGCTAGACCCTTTTCTCAAGCCTATTTTGGCTCAAGACTCTCTTGCTTCTTCCGACCCTTTGGACTTATCCTTTCCCTATGAATACAATATCCTAGAGGCAATGACTGGGCCAGATAGACCTTGATACGATATTCACCATCGATCTTATTTCTTACATGAGATCAAGAGAATAGAGGAAGGAGAGTTCATTATGACCATGATTGGAGATGCCCCTTGTTCTATTAACCCTCTGGCTATGCACAAAATATATTCCAAGAGAAACATGGAAAGTATATCTTAAATGATTCATATTGACATCTCTAGAACCCCTGCCATTGTGGAAAATGTCTTCATCAGAGAAAATTGTTCTCCCGAAGAGATTCAGATCTAAACTGAATTGTTTAAAGAATTTCACGATGTATTTTCCTGGTATGATGAGGATATGCCAGGCATTTATTCACACATCATTGAACATGTGATCACAACTTACCCTGATGTTAATCATGTTTGACAGAAGCTTCGCCTGGTCAATCCTCACAAGGAAGTGACGATAAAGGATGAAGTAGAGAAACTCATCAAATATGGTTTCATCTATCCCATGCAATTGACAGAATGGGTATCGAACCCTGATCTTGTCCACAAAAAGCAAGGTATGATCTACATATGTATGGAATTTTGTGACCTAAACAAAGCTTGGTCGAAAGACAATTTTCCAACCCCAGTTATTGACCAGATTATCGATGAATGGATAGTTCGTGAGGTATTTTCTTTCATGGACAGTGTTTCTAGGTACAATCAAATTCAGATCAAGCTCGAGGACCAATATAAAACTAATTTTATTTGTCCTTGGGGTACATTCATGTATAGAAAAATTCCTTTTGGCCTTAAGAATACTGGGCCTACTTTTCAGTGGGCCATGTCATTTGATTTCCACAACCTAAAACACATAGTTCAAGCATATCTTGATGATATGTCATTATGTTCTCACAAGAGATCTGATCATCCTACCCATTTATCACTTATCTTTGACAGGTGTCGCAATTATCATATTTGACTGAATCCCAACAAGTGTAGTTTTTGTGTGACATCAAGATGCTTGTGAGGTTTTATCGTGTCAACTATCAGGAACATGGTCGATCCTATGAAGGTTGAGGTAATAGCTCGATTGCCTCCCCCACACACAATCCCCCATATTCAGATTCTACAGGGGAAATCCAATTTTCATCGGAATTTTGTTTCTAACTACGTCGAGATTACTAAAGTTTTCATGCGCCTCTTGAAAAAAGGGGTTCCATTCTCTTGGGATGAAGTGGCTCAATGCTCTTTTGAAGCGTTGAAACGTTCTCTGAAATCTACCCCTCTTCGCAGACCTATGGATTATGACAAGGATCTCTTGCTATATTTGGCTACTGAAGAGTCTACTATCAGCATGGTCTTGGTCCAAGAGGATGACGCACTCAAAGAGCATGTTATATACTATCTTAGTCAAGGCCTGGCTGAAACAGAACTCAACTACACACATGTTAAGAAACTCACTTTGGCAATTGTTCATGCTATCCAATAGTTCTGTCATTATATTTTACTTTACAAGACCACCAGCGTAGTTGTTGTCAACTCTTTTCAATATGTGTTAACACGACAGGTCATCGACGAGAAAATTAGTCGATGGAGATTCATCCTACAAGAGTTTGATTTGGATTTTGTTTCAGTGAAATATAAAAAGTCCCTAGTCTTTGTTGAACTAATATCAAAACTTCTAGTCAATATTGGTGATATTTTGCTCGAAGAGTCTGTTAGATTCCTATATTTCATAGTATCATATGGTCATTGAATTTTTCTCCTTCAGTGATCTTTAGTTGTAAATAATATTTCATTCTGTAAATGATTTCCAAAATAAAACTAAAAAATAATGAAAAGAAAAGAGTGTATAAAAGAAAAGAAAAGAAAAAGGAAAAAATAAAATAAAATAAAAATAGAAAAAAAAAAGAGAAAAACAAGAAAAGCCTATGAAAATAAAATAAGTTTTAATCATAAAGACTAATCATGATAAAATATTTTAAATTTCTATTATTAGGTTAGAGAATAAATTTGGCCAAACTGTCTAACTTTGGCTAAATTAGTTAGGTAGAGGAATAAATTAATCCAAAATTTTGAGCTGGATTAATGAGTTAGATGCATAGGTTAGAAGATAGATTAGGTAAATTTTCCTTTTAGAGAAAATTGAAAAGGGTTTGAAAATTAAAATGCACACTAAAGTGTTGAAAATAGGTTAGTTTAGCAAAGGGAAAATAAATTACAATGCAAAGATTTCAAAAGGATAACTTTGGATTTATGACATATGTATTTTATCCAAAGTTCAGAATTTGACAAGACATTTTTTCTTGTAGCGCATAAGTTTCACATTGATCCTCCTCGGCGACACCATAATGTACCCAATCGACGGTCCTCAATCACTTTCGCCCCCACCCCCCGACCTACTTACCTTTATCGGTGGAGGGGGGGTCTGAAAAGTGTTTTTTCCCACTCCGGTCTCACATAACGTGGCACATCCTCAGTGTTCACACCCCCCCCCCTATTCCCATATACCATTGACCCCCTCTCCGAAATCCTCCTAAAATAATCTCGATACCATTCACTCTCCCCGTCGCTACTACCCTCTCCCTAGATGACATTTGTCCCATACAACATACACGTTAGCCAATTAAAACCCTCCCCATGACCGTTAGCTATCCTGTAATAGTATCACACCATAATGGGTATCATTATTCATATAAAACCCCCTTCTTCATCCCATTACATTGTTTTCTAACTAATACCCCATGAATACCACACCAAGCTAAGTTGTAAAACTACCACCACCATCTATCATCATCAACAATTGAACTTTCTTTTGGTAATTACAACATCGCCATCCTTTTACTCTTGTTTATGACAATTATGGCTCCCAAGTTCAAGTATACTGATACCTTTGAAAACCCAATGATTACCCCTCCCATTGACCTGGACCATATTCCTCTAGCAGACAGAGACTACAAGGTCGTAGAGCCGAGGTGCAAATTCGATTTCTTTGCATTACACTCCTGGCTGAAACAAAGTTTCCTCACACTTATCCTTTCCTTGAATTTGTGCTTAGATGCTAAGACAATTATTTTCCAGGCGAAAGAGACATTGCTTCTCCCACTGGTGAAATCCTGTTCACAATTACCCTTGAGACAATTGACCAAATGCTACAGATCCCTCAAAGTGACTCAACCACCCCGTTATTTGTCGAATCCCTAAATGACTTGTATCAGAAATTAACCTTTCCCCAGAGAGCCCATATTTTTTATATTTTCCTCCCTGAAGATGCCCAATTACCCAAGAAAAATCCACCATAGCCCTCTTCCATTTTCACAGTGAAATCAAATTGTATTATATCCATGCTATCATGTTTGTTAGGTTATTATTTTGATGAATGGGGTTGATGAACCTATTTTATGTTTTATGTCCATAATTTATACAAAAGAAACATTTACCGTGAAGTTCAATTTAAGTCAATTCTTGGATGATAGCATTCATGAGAAATTCCTTAAGTTTCCAACTGAAGGAATGTTCAAATATTCTTTAATGTTGGTTTACATGTTCCTATTCTATCAAGAAAACATGTTTCCTTTTTCACTTCATAAGTTAAATGACCAAGGAAACCCACATTCAGTCACATTCTGGACCTCATTAGTGAGAAATAACTCAACCTAATACAACTTCAAGGATTTCATTGACCAATTCATCCATCCAGCCACTTGTTTGTTGAACAACAACATAGAACCCAGGATTAGTGAAGAAACTCATAAGGTTTTGCACCTATCTTATCAGACCAAGATAAGGGACTAGTATTTATACCAGAACTATACAGAAATTAGGGTGTATGGATGTGAGCGGCGACCATACAAATTGCCTAAATACCTCCTCGTGAGGATTTTTTCATTGGAGTATATAAGGCAAATGATAAATTCAGATTTAATTCATTTTGTAGTTGATGTTGGGACTGGAAATGGATATGAAGCAACTAGCACTGAAGTTGGCACATTTACTGGTTCAACTTAAATGGATTATGAGTCAACAGGTGAAACCCCTGCATCTTCATAAGAATGGGTTCTCCCATTTAAAGCACAATCAAAATGTAGCTAGCTTGAAAAAACATTCAGTAGTATGTACATAATTGTTGCTTGAACTTAAACTGGCTCTGCTACAACCAAGAAGAAATCCCAATTTAGAATCCAAACTCAGATTGGACCTTTCATTTGCACCAACAGAGGAGATGATAAAGATGAATAATTTTGATATAGAATCACTTTGGAAACATCTGAAACTTCCAGCCACAGAGGATTCACAAACTAAATAAGTAGCTAAGATAGAAATCCAAAAAGAAGAGATGTTAAAATTGATCATGAGAAAAATGCACAAATTAGGGAAATGGAAGCAGAGATGAACAAGTTGATCAAATAAAAATAGAATAATTCACAATTGGCCATAATTCCACTAGATGCAGTGCCCCTGATAGGGATAAGAACAACAAAAGTGTCTACATCAACAAAAAACCCAGTACAAACTTCAGATGCCTATGATAAAATAGTGAAGTCTATGGAGGATATTTCCATACAAGGGGCATAAATTAAAAATATACAGGAAGAGGTAAAGAAATTATAGGAGCTGAAAGAAATGTTCCAAGCTTCTCATTAGGCATAAATGCACAATTCACAAAGGCTCAGCCAACAACTACAACAATTATGGAAAGAAACATCCATGGAAAATACCTTAGCCCAAGCTAAGAAAAACATATAGATAGACATCAGTAAATCCATGATAAAGATTTGTCCCTCTATACATATCATTTTTTAGTAGCATGAATTAATCCAGAAAGCTAGAGGAGCCATTAAAGTTATCAAAGAAGAATTGGGGGAAAGGCCAATGGAGGCCACAGAGCTCATCAAGTTTCTAAAATATAAAAATAAAATGGAGTTAGAAGAGTTGGAGATAGAAGACAAAACTGAAACCATTATAGAAATCAAGAAGGTTTAGACCAAGAAAATCCTCATGTTGCAGTTGGAAGAAATATCTCAGGTTATGGACATATTTCTGTAGAGGTTTTTTAGCAAGTTTTAGGAGCTACACAAGAAATGGATTCATGGATTGTTAGTTCTAAATGAAAAAATGATCACTCTACCTGATTACAACCAGAGATTGAATACCATGGCAAAGGAGAAATCAAAGTTTGCAGGAATACAAGGAAGCATCACTGGGAAAGAATTCCTGGAAACATTACAATTTGACTTGAGTATTCAACATGAAATCAAACGTATTTTCATTACTAAGCCTACTTTTTCCAATTACACAGAGATGGATGAAATATACAGAAAATTACTCAAGATATCAATCCCAAGTAAAAAGAGGTGGGATAATCTATTTGATTTACTTGATTAAATATGAGTTCGATGTTTCATCGATCAAGGAGAAAAAAATAAGAAAAGTCAAAGAGACAAGTCATCAACAACTTCCACCAAATCAACACTAGAAATCTGAGCAGATCTACAAGATTCCTATATTTTGTAATTTGAGATTCAGTTAGTTTAGATATTCCTCCAAAATATCCTGATCATTTATGACAATATAGGATGTAAATAATTGTATAAATACTTCTCCTTTCGAAGTATTGAGGGTTGATTTTTGCATCCAAAAAGATAGTGTGTATTCATTCAAGAGGATTGACCAATAATAAAAAAAGATTCTTTCACAAGATTCTCGTGTCATACAGTTGGTGATGTGCATCTCTCTTTGTTTATGTTTTCCATTCTTTGTTATCATTATGTTTTTATGATCCTAATTATTCAAAGAAGGATAAAGAACATGATTTATCTCAATATACTCTCTTTCTGGTTTTTGAATGATATTTATGTTTTCAACTAAAATTAAGTAAAAGAATTCTTAATTTCTCTTTTGCTTGGTGGAATTTCCTCTTATTTCTTCCCTTTCACCTCATCTAATTTTACCAAATCCAAACAATTTTACTACCCTTCCCTGTGAAGAAACTTTATAAAAGATGAAACATATTCTCATCTTAAAGGATATAACCCATAGCCCAATGGAAATTTAAGCATTCCATCAGCCAAACATTTCAAACAAATAAACAAACAAATCCTCAACTGTAATAACTAGCCTAATACTTTAACTCAAACAAATATAAATCTTACAGAGAGATCCCTCTATGAAGCTTGTAGGGTTATATCCCAGCTTCCAAAGTGGTTTTGTAGTTACCTCTGTATTTTCTTCTACAACCTCTAGAAATTACAGAGTGATAATAGAGTCATAGATCAATGGAAATTTATTTCTTATCACATCTTCAAACCCTTCGTATGGAGATATACTATTGATACTGAGAGGGGGGTGAATCAGTATCAAGTACAATTTAAAACCTTTTTCAACTTATACTTAAACCATTCAACTATATCCAATGAGCAATGAACAATAGTGTAAGAATTACACCAATACACCACAATACACCATGCACAATATATGAGAAATAATCAATATTTATTGTTCAAGGGAAGTAATGACTTCCAAAGGTAGCTACAACTTCCAAATATAAAGGGAG
>JZKD02S0510747.1:791041-819680 GCA_000966675.3 Picea glauca
ATCTATCAATGATGCAGATTGCTCAAAATATGTATCAGAATTGTTGAGTGAATGTGTGCCTCCTGTTCTGCATCATTTGGCTGAATTCAAAGACCATCCTTATGAATAAATTGTTATCATAATGATGATGAAGCTTTGAACTTAAATGAAATGGATATGAAATATCCCACTTGGCTTGAGAGTGAAAGGCGAGATAGCATGGATGTTGAAGTGACTAAAGCTAAAGTGTGCACTGAAGGTTGCAAATAAGTTCTGTCTTTTTGTTGTCATAAATTTAGTTTTGAATAAAATGTTAATGAAGCAGGAAGAAATTTCCATGTATGCTATCACTAGCTGACACCTATATGACTTACTCCTCCTTTGGGCTTGGAATGACTATTAGGTCTTGATATTGATATTGTATTTTTTTTTTAAATACCTACACAAAGGTGGCAATTGTGACGTGTTTCACTCTCTTCCCGTCGCTATTGCCACGTCCAAGACGTCTCTATTTCCACCTCCAATATTGTCGCTCCCATAGCAACCACATCGGAGCTAGTAACTCCTGGCCGTCGCTGTTGCCACCTAATGGATGTCGGTCTTGCGACATCCAAGAGTGTCGCTCCCATAGCAACCACGTCAAAGCTAATACCTCGTCGTGTCAGTCTTTCCACCTTTGAAACGTCTCTCTTGCCACATCTGAAACGTCTCATTTTCCACGTTTGAAATGTTGGTATTTCCACCTTTGAAGCGTCTCTCTTGCCACGTCTGAAATGTCTCACTTGCCACGTTTGAAACGTTGGTCTTGCCACGTTTGCAATGTCTCACTTGCCATGTTTGAAACGTCGGTCTTGCCACGTTTGCAATGTCTCTCTTGCCACATTTGAAACGTATCACTTGCCACGTTTGCAACGTCTCACCTGCCACGTTTGAAATGTCGGTCTTACAATGTTTGCAACATCTCTCTTGCCACATTTACAACATCTCTCTTGCCAGATTTGAAACGTCGCAGTATAGACGAAAACTAGGTCATCGGAAAAACGATGCCATGTGAAACGACGTTTGAGGGGATCTGAGGTTTGTCGGTCTTCCGACAATAGAAAGTGGCAATTGCGTCGAACGCGCCGTCGGAATTTGACCCAAATGCAGTAGTGTGTGGATCCCGTGATCCACCCAATCATGAATAATACTATTCAGATACTAAGGTTAGTAATATTTTGTATCGACACTTCATATAGTACTTTCTTTGTGCCTACCTCACAATACATACAATATAGTCCTCTATGCTATATGGCCTTGGAGGAACGGTCCTCAATTTCACTGGTTCCCCCTCCTAGAGAGTCCGGTCAAAAAGTATATGTCCTCCATTGTTGGAGTCAGTGAATGATCTTCCGACATGAACACCTCTACATCTGAATGCCAGTAATCCATCAAATGGTTTAATGGTATAGGTTGTTCCCTCATGAATGGACACTAGAATAACTTCCACATACTACATTGTTTCAACATGGGAATAGCCCTGGGATCCTCCTCCACCAAGACATCTAATTCCTCATGTTCCCTTTCCCTCCAATGGACATACATCCTATTGCACAAATTTTGGAGAGGATTAGCCCTTGTTTCATTTTTTTTACCATGAAAAGAAGTGTACGCGAGCTTTCTTTAATACAATCACGTATGTATGTGGGCTAAGTGTTACTTTTTTTGTGTACATACATAGGTTAGGCATGGAAAACCCACGTACACACAGGCCTGACCCTTTTACAAGGGTGCACACCTTCTAAACCACGATTTAAGGAAAAAAGGATGATTGTAAATGAAAAGAAAGGTTGTTTATACTTACTTGGTCCAAGTCTGAGGATATTTCATCCACCGTAGCTCCTTGAATTCACGTTTTTGGGAAGAGGGGTTTTGACCTTTTTGGTTATTTTCCAAATTGCAATGGTTAAAATGAGCTGCCCACCTCTTTTTACATACATTTTTGGCCCTTTTTTCCCTAATTGGTCCCCTTTTCCCTTTTATTAGCTTGTTAGCTACTTGACTTCCCTTTTGAGAGATATTTGGGTCATTCTAATGAACTTGTTATTTAGTTTCAGTGTTTTCTTGAGATGGGTTACACTTATATCATCCCATGGGGAAATTCATTTTTCGACATTTGCATATAAGTTAGGTTTTCACCTGCTTGCATTCCGCATATTGTTGACTTTTCCACTTTTCCATAGGATTAATCCCACCAAAGTGTAACACCAAACCTTCTCTGCTTCTTTAGAAGTGTCAGAATTAGGTGGTAGAGCCTTCCTCTACATGGATTCCCTAGGTAGATACTTTTTTTCATTTTGGTGTCCATGCTAGGAGTTTTCTCCATATGTTTGGGAGTCCTTTTAGTCCTGCCATGGTTGTGTTTTGAAGCCTCATTCTTCTTCATCTTTTCTAGATATTACCTGAGGGACTCCCCATGAGCGTAGTTTTTTGTCTTTCGGGATCGTTTAAATTTTTAAAGCAACATCTAATGAGAGTTTATTTATTCTTTTCCATCTCATCTAGATTAATTGAGAAAATAAGTCCCCATGGAGTCTTCTTTAAGCCCTTTTTAGACTCTCTAAAATTGAAAATATTGTCGAGCAATCTTGTTTCCCTTCACGCTCACCAAACTCAAATTTGAAGGCACATCTGTTCGATGATAGTTTACCCTATTTTGGGTCTAGACGGTTCATTTACGAATACAAGTATTCCCTAGGAGCTTCGATTCACTAGGAGAGTATTCTCAAGTGTAATTTTAACCCTTTTTTGGGCCCGAGGGACTAAATTTTTGAAAAATGGACATTCTCCTTGGTTTTGGTTTATCTCTTTTTTTAGACTTGGAGATTACTTATGAGTCACCTTGTTCTATTCACACTTGTTAATAGGTCCAGAAGGAATATCTATTTGGCATAAGTTTAATGCTTTTTCTAGCCAATATATTATCTAGGAAAAAGGTACGCCTTGGAAAACCTGTCTCACCGAGAGAGTTATCCTAATTTATATTTTATAATTTTTCAGGCTAATGAGACTAAACTTAGAAAAATGATGTGAGTCCATAGTTAAGCTCTTTTCAAACTCCTTAAAATTGAAAAGATAACCGAGTGATATTGTCTCTGTCACACTCGTTAAAATGGTTTTAAAGAGACATCTTTTCGATATAAGTTTAACCCTTTTTTGAATTGACTGGAATAACTACGAAAAAGGAACACTCTGGAGTTGTCTTTTAGTGTTTTTTAGACTCTATAAATGTGAAAAAAAACTAAGCTTACCTCCTCTGGACTCACAAAACTTCACATGGAAGGAGTCATGTTGTGTCATATTTAATCGCATCACATGTCTCATCCTTGCGTCTTTGGCCTAATGATGGCTTCATGTTGCTATTAACTGGACCTTCAAAGAATTCCTTAAATGCAATCCTTGCAAAAAAATTTCCCTTGCGATCTAACACCTTGACCCATGGAGGATTTTTCTTGAGTGTCCTTATCCTGCACATGTCTCCTTGCACTAAGCATCAGTATGTTCCATGCACTTGGAACTAGTTTTATTTCCTGTGACACTCATTCCTCCTTTGTAATTTATCATTCTTTTATTCCTTTTCAAGATCGTTAAAACTTTGAAAGGACAAAAATATCAAATATTCTGAAAAAAGGGGACGAGATATACATTCTCTTTTTTCGGCAACAAGATAGTCACCCTTGGACAAAGCACATCCTTCAATTTGTTCACCAAGCATTGGGATCTAGTATGACCTTAGGAACTTTTTCATGCTACATAGAGTTGTGTCCTCCTCAATTTGGTTATTTTTCCACACATATGGAGAGTTTTTGGTGCCTCCTGTATCACTGACTTATGTCAATATTACGCTACTCGAGTCTCATAATTTTTCAATGCTTTTTTCCAAGGGAACTTTTATCCAACCTAAGTCGACCATTCTATAGTTTATCTCTTCACTTTCATGAGTTGTCCATATCGAGAGTCCATTTAAGTTCAGATTCAAAATTAATGAAGTTCTATGCCTGATGATCGAGATCGTCCAGTATTTCCTCGACGACATGTCGAAGAACTCAGGGTATTGAATCTTACACTCCTACCTAAGATTTTGAATATCTTGAATTTGTTGCTCGAGCTATGATGTCCTAATCTCTAGTCATTGGCATCAATTCTTCTTGAAGATGCATATTATATTGTACTTGTATATCTTCAAATGATTTTTAGATGTAGATCCGCTGAGTATTTCTCACGACTACACTTTATATAGACATTTATATGACATGGATATGTAGTGTACTTTATTGGAAGTCATGTTTAGTTCATCCTGAGGATGGGTATGCCCGCCTCAAAGATATTATCATTGTTTTTCATATGGAACACTCTTGAACACTCATCCCGGGCTCACTCGACTTCATGCCTTCCCACTGGTAAATATATTGTAATGTATTTCAGCCATCAATTTTTCTTATGACCTCACACATTAGAGGGCATCTTTTATAGTCCAAAAATGCCTTACCTATGCATATAATACATTGGCCTTTCCACTTAGATACTTTGCCAAAATACTACTGAGGCTTCTTCTTAAAAAACCATTTTTTGGAAAATGTACACGCCCTTCTTAACTAATAGCCCACATACACACACATGTGACATACTAGTTAGCCCCCGTACATAAGCGAGCTACATACTAGTTAGCCCGAGTTTACCTCCAAACACTACAAAAATATAAAATTGCAAGGAATTTGGCGAAGTTTATGGGCTATCGAGGGTTTCCTAAAGATTTTATCCCTTGTAGCCCGTCCCTAAACCGAATAACCATATTTTTATCATAATAAAATAGGTGTTGGGGTGTCAATCGACAACATGAGAAAGAGAATAAGAAAACTCTGCCAAAATCCCTTCCCCTTCTTAGCCCAAGTCTTGCATCCTATTATGAGATTTCGCCTAAACCTTCCCCTCCAAACCTTTATCCTTATACAACCCTTTCTTCTTTCCCATGTGATAATTTGGTTGTGACAAGCAAGCTTGGGATTGATGCACTTGGGGCCATGATAAAGGATCCATGACCTAGTTTATGGAGTGATTGTCAACAAAGGTTGTAATAATTTTTGTCTTGAAACTTAATAAAAGAGTTCATTCTTTTCCCTAAATATTATATCTATATGATTTTATTGATTTATGCATTTATGTATATTTCTAAACCTTGAAATTGATAGGTAGAGAGTGCATGTGTTGTAGCATTGCTTTCCTTAGTTTTTGTAGGTCATGTTTGGGAGGAGACCCACAATATAGGAAGATGAAAAGGAGAAAGAGGTCTACACTAGCTGCAAGGACTAAAGGTGCAGCCATTGACCTTGTTTCCTCTCACTTGTCATCCATTTTAGATAGCTTTGGGGTAGGTTAAGGGTATAATAGTTTTTTAAGGGAATTCAGTGCTTTGCTTGTACCTAGACCCAGTATAGGGGGATTTTCCCCATAGCACCAGACCAATGCTAGATGAATGCATTTATTTTTTAATACCATCAAAGACGATATTTATTTTTTGGAAAAATCATAGAGAACAAATTTGGTAATAAACTTTAATGATATCTTTGAAATCAGATTTTTTAGCATATTATATTTATATTTTTTCTATCATATTCTATCATATATTGAATGAAAAACTCTTTAAAATTTCTCTCAATTGTGGGACTATGTATTTATTTCCTTTAATGTGATAAAACATTATGAATATTGTCATGTATGTGATAATATTGTTATATTTATTCCTTTATAATACCTCTACAAATATTTTTTTTTTATGAGTGAAGATTCTTGGTCTTATTCTCGATAATTGTTTGGTGTATGAATATTATTTTCAATCAACAATATTTTTACATTTTTATTGAGAGATAAACATCTAGAGTTTCCGATTTAGTTTTCTCCCATTTTCATATTAGTTCTAAGTTCTTCGAGATTTGTCTTTAAAAACAATATAGAATAATACCACCTCTATAAAAACATAGGGGGGTATCGATATCCTCGTGAGGTTGATGTTTCGACCTTAACAAATCTAGACATCAACTTTTTTGGTGATTTCACTCTGGAGAAAAACATTATGGTTTCAAAAAAAAGAATTATAATGACCCAACCTGAGCCAAATAAAATCTAGTTACAAGTTGTTCTTGGAAATCAAATGAGAAATCTTCATCAATCGTACAATTTGACATTAACAACAATAAGAAATTGTAAAGATCTTGGAAGATCAAGGGAAAATATTTCCCATGAAGAAGATCAAACAAATTCAAATTCAGGAAGTTAACAAAGGCTCCACCACTAAAAAGAAAATTATGATAATGAGTAATACAAAAAAGAATCCTGAGAATCATGAAGAGAGAAACGAAAGACAAAGAATTCAAAGAAGAAGGGTTAGAAATAGCCCACTTAATATTCAAGGAGAACAAAATCAATCGCCAACTCTTCCACAATGAATGTTGCTAACATTTTCAGATGATGGAGTGGCATATTTGAAAACACACATAGATATATTTTTGAATATGTGTGAGATTCATTTAGTAGAACATGATGACGTAATGGTCATACTTTTTCTTCATAAATTGACATACTTGTCTTATGAATGGTATATGTCTCTTCTTGGAATACTAATTTCAACATTCAATGATTTACAACACATGTTATTTACTATGTATGCTCCTCAAGTAGAATATCATACTTCGCTCACATAATTCACCCAAATTCATTTGAAAAAGGGTGAAAGGAATAAAGATTTTAATTGAAGATTTTTTAATACATTAAATCATATTCTGAAAGAACAAAGACCAAATACTCTAGTCATACTTGTATGTTATAAAAATACAATTCCCTGAAATGTAAAATTTTCTATTAGAGCTTCACATATTGAATACTTAGATGGATCCATGCATAAAGTGGTGGAGAATGAATAAATCATGCTTGAGATAGATGTTGAACCAAATATTATCCTTGGGAAATTCCAAAGACAAGTGTATATTGTTTCTCTCTCAAATCAAGGGGCATCAACGTCAAGGAATATTTAAAATCAAAGAATGAGGAATGTTGAAAATAGAGGAGTTGGTATAGGAATATTTCAAGGAGTGATCCCTAATGTATGAAACAATCAAGTAGAAACTCAAGAGACAAAACAAAGATTAGAAATAGCTCAAATGAATTGAATAATTCGACAGATGCAAAATGAGCTAACAAGATTGAGAATAGGAGGAAATGTTTCTCCTATGGACCAAAATCCTAGAGTTCCTCCTCAGGAATAGAGAAGAAAACCCTTTCAAGAACAGAGAATACGAAATGACATTAGAAGAAAATAGCATTGGAAGAGAGCACCTAGGGTGACAAACTCTAATGTTGTCATATTATGGAGATCTTTGATGAAATTGTTTTTAATAATTTTGACCAAGAGGTCGAAATCATTTAAGATGAAAATCTTGAATTTGTACAGATGGATGAAGGTGAATCATCCATGTATATTTTTTATGAACATGAATAGTTATATATTTCACAAGAAAATGTTGTGAAAACTAGGTCACAAGTCGACAAATTCAAAAAAAAAGAAACCATTGAAAAAGAAAAAGAGAAAACAAAACGAATTTTGGAGAAACATAAAAAAACAAGTGGTTTTCAATAATATAAATACTGCTCCTCAGATGAATTATAATGTAATTGATGACTTGAAAAAGTTGAGAATTACTCTCCCTTTCATGGACGTTGTAAATATCCCATAGCAAATAGAAAATATTCTCAATATTCTTGATGAGATAAGTACGAGAATTGAAGCTTCTATAATAAATTCCAAGCTTCAACAAAATCTTCCAGTAGTCAAAACTAAGGGTAAGTTCTCATCGTTCTACATCAAAATAGAAAATTATGTTGTACTATTACACAATTTTTTGGTTGATAGTGGAAGAACCAAAAATATTATTTCCTTGTCAGTAATGAAAAATATTGGAATGGGATGTATAAAGTATCATAAAATTGGAGAAGGTATAGATGTGATATATTCAAGAAAGGTCCTAACTTATGGGGAAATTAAAGATTTATGTTCCTAGGTAACTGTAGCGCCCCATATCACAACTATTTTTACTATTATAGTGGTGGACTTTCCTCCAACATATAGAGAAGTTCTTGAAAGAGATTGGTGTTCACTAGTTGGAGGATGCAACATGAACAATGGAATTTGTATGATGTTACCAAAAAAAGACATAACAATGGTGAAAGTTGTTGGGCCCTTCATTTTGTTGAATAAAAGTTGTGCACAACACATTGCATATTCGGTTTGGAGAAACGAAGTTTCGCAAGATACTGAGGAGATGGGAAATGAACAAAAGAAAGAAACCGAAAGCGGTTGGAAGGACAATGCAACATCAAGATTGAGGAAAGAAGTTGCAACAGGATCAATAAGAAGAGAGAACTCTTGCGTTCTCAACCAACAAACCTAAAGATCAGATTATATATATGAGACTGATAGGATTGTAAAAGGGTTTTTGTTGGGCTGTAGTGTTGCTATTTTTTTCTAGGGTTATTAGTTCAAAATTATTGATGTTACCATTGTTGTTGTTGTTGTGACTAGATTCATTGTTGTAATGGTCTATACTTTTAGCATAGCTAAGTTTAGGAGATATTGGTAAGAATCATACTATAAATGTATTGTAGTTCTGTATCATTCTAGATGTAAAGGAGAAAGAGACTACAATATTGTCTCATATCTGATGAAGAACATCCTCTGAGTAATTGTGTATGAGGATCGAGCTATGAGAAGAACCTGATATGTTAATATAACTGGAGGCCTAAATTTTGAATATATATCCTGTGTATTTAGTCCTAATGCATGAATGGAATATTTTTATGTATTATCTTTATGTCTGATATACCTAAATTATTCTTTATGAATGGAAACAAAACTCTGTTTATTTATTCCCATTTAGGAATTGCTCAGAACTGTTACATGTTTAATCTATCTTGAACAAGATTACAATGAACCTTTATAATTCAGGGGTCTATCTAAGTATTCTCCTTACCATTCCCTCTCTTTATTGTCTCACTTGTGCTTCGAGTGAGAATTATTCTCTCCTGAGAATATGAAAATGCCATCACTCTAGACTACTTCACTACCTTTTGTTGGTAAACTAAGAAGGACCCTGGTCTGAACACTTTTACGCCAACAAAATGGTTCCATTGTCGGGACCAATTATTTAAAAGGGAACTTGTGAGGAGAATGCTTCAATGTATATATATATCTGATATTTGACAATGGTGAGAAATAAATTGTGATGCCTTTATGTGGAAGGAAGTGGAGTTGCATGGTAAAAGAGAGAGGAATACAAGAGATTCTATATTTTACATAGAAAGATCAAGCGACCAGTATGAGATATTTTGGGTTAAATTTATGGAAGAACTATTCCATCGGATATATTGGCTCCAAGAAGCTCCAAAATTCCAAGAGTGCATCAAGAATGCATGTACTTGAGATACAGAGAAGATCGAAGGAATTCACTGGTCGGATCACCAAATCATGCGAGCAACCAATTTCTAGGTTAATACAATGCCTGAGGGATACATTGTTGAATTCGTGGCTAAGAATCACCAATATTTTTCATGAGCGGAAGAAATTTTCAAGAAAGGTGCATGCGACAAAATGTTGAGGGAAATTACCCTGCGAAACAAAGTATTCTTGATGGAGGAGTGGATGATACCTATTCCCTCGACTAAGATGGAAGCCTAAACATTTGTGCTTGGGGTAGGGTGATTTTTGGGTATGATCATGATTTGAGAAAGGGAAAGGGTTCTTTGACAGATGGGGGAATATCAAGAAATGAACACAAGAAACAAGAGAGACTTAAGGAGATTCACCATTGTTGAAAAGCGGTGGTGTGGAAAGGTAAATAGAGCAGTGAAGCAATCCGAGGTGTTGCAGAACAAAATCATATCAAGAGGAACAAATGAAAGAAAGAAGGAAGAGTTGAGGAATGTGAGAAGGCAAGAAATATTTTCTAGTCTAAGATTGCAGTCTAAGAGTTGAGAGGACGAGAAGAAGAATGTGGAGAAGCAAGGGAAGATGAAGGCGGTCTGGACCTTGCGGGAGATCAAGAAGATTCATCCCCGATATCAAGAAACATAGGTAATAAGGAAGAGAAGGTCAATCCAGAGGAAGAGAACGAGACCCCCTAGATCAAAGAAACCCACCCAGAAGTCAGTGGAACCAACCCTGAATCACCCATTCCCCAAGTGTCCTCTATGCCCTTGGTAAATTCTACACCACCTACTTATGCTACTACTATTCCATTGCATCCAGTTTGTCAGAATCAGTCTGTAAGTGTCAATGTCGGGAGGGTATTGGGATCCCCAGTTATATCACAACTAATACTATTAGGTTTCATTCTAATAGGAGAAGTCAAACCCACAATGGTTGGACATATGAGAGGATCGATCACCCAATACCCAAACTTTTGGGGTAAAGGGGATGAAGATGTAGAGCAACATTGGTTCTTATGTGAAGCCACCTGGAGGTCTAGAGGGAATCTTGATGCAAACAAGTTAGTAGAGTTTCAGACTACCTTGAGGGGTCATTCTCTAAAATGGTACATGAAGGCTATTGAACCAGGGGTTCTAGGACATTCATTCACCCTTTTCCAAGTGGGCTTGAATTTCATCACCAAATTAAAACTACATCATTCAAAGAAACAAGCTCTCTCTGAGTTGCAGGAGATTCAACAAAGGGAGGGAGAATCTTCCTAGGAGTACAACCAAAAATTTAAAGATGATATTGTGAGGCTAGCTCATCCAATTCACAAAGATCACTGAAGGGAATGGTACATCCAAGGATTACTACCTCTGATGAGAATTCCTTTAATGCAACCTTGGATAGCCACATTAATATACGCCTTGGAACAATCAATAAATATTGAATCCATGGTAGTTTATCCAGGGAATTTGTGAATGATTAGGCCCCTAGTAGATGAAAATTTGTCACAACTCCAGGGACAAATATCGACACTAATGGAAAATATTCAAGAATTAACCACACCAAGAACAAGATAACCTTAGGTTCGATGCACAAGATACTACATAGACAAGAATCTAACTGATGAATGAGGGGAATGAGACCTCCTCATAATTCGATGGGACCCTCTTTAGGAAAAACAGGAGGAGTTTTGCAAGTATCTGTGACTCCACCAGTATAGACACTAGGGTTATGCAATACCTTCCCAGGTGCTCAAACTTCTCAGACAACTAAGTATTGTGATATTTGTCATAAACATGTGAATTTGCCAAGGCAGTGTCCTATTATGCATAATTACACGATTGCACCTAATACAATGCATTTTGAGTTATGTGCATCTATGGCCCATGATACAAATCAATCTATATTGTTGGACACACTTTATAACATATTAGATCTGACACCATTCATAGTAAATGAAACCCCCCAAGGACCTGGAAGATGCCAGGGAGGTGGGGCTGGAGGTGGATTCATAGGAGGAAGAAATGGAGGCAGAGGGTCGAGATGATGTTACAACTGCAAATAAAAAGGTCACTAAGCCAGATACTGCCCTCACCCAAGATGACCATGGTGCTCTTACTATAGGAACAACGACGATGCAATTGAAGACCTCCCAGAACTTATCATGAAATGGGAAGATCGTGTTCATAAATGAGGAGCTAATATCATAAGATCAGAATTAAAAAGGGGAATTGAGGGTCAACTACATAATATTAACATTGTTACTCATGGAGAAGAAAAAACTGGGTAAGATTCATACAATCATCCCAAGATTAAGAAATTTGTTCCCAAAGATGACATGTATGACCCTATAAAACAAAACTTATTTTTCAAAGATGTAATAGAGATATTTAAGAGTATCCCCAATATGGAGATAATAGCGAATCCTCCTAAATTTGTGTCTCAGACTAACCTTTCACAAGCCCCTACCTCACTACCAACACCTAGAAACTATGTAATTCCTAGGAGACGTCCTGAGTAGTCTCAAAGTGTAGTCAATATTTGGTTTCAATTATTATTTGATATCCTAGGGGATGACCAACTTACTGAGAAGTTGTGAAACACCATATACCTAATATTGGGAAATGAGGGAACCCCAGAAGCCATAATTAGGACCAACTTCTCTAAGAAGAATACCCAAAGAATACAAAGAAGAAAGGTGCGAACATGAAAATAATTTAGGTTAGAAGCTCAACTAGATGATTTTGAAATCAAATATGTCATGCTATATTTGGGATCAGATGTCAACATCCTACCAAAAAATAGCTATGAAGCTTTGGGAAAACCTTCGTTAGTATATTCCCCCATCCAGTCGAGAATGGAAAACCAATACTGCATTTTCCCAGTAGGAAGGCTGGAAAATGTGGAAATATATGTTGCAAGAGTTAAGACCATAATTGATTTTGAGGTAATATAAATTATGAGAGATAAGGATCCCTACCCTGCTATACTCGGGATTAATTGGGAATATGACAGCTATGCTATCATTGATATAAAAAGAGACACCATGACATTTGAAGCAAATGGAATAAAAGTAGTTGAACCCTTAGATATGGGATTAGGGCCTAGATACACTGAACCAATGGACCATAATATGGAATTAAATTCCCTTTATGAATTATAAACCATAAAAACAAGAACGAGACCAGATTACATAAATCCTACTATATATGGATCGTTAAGTTGGAGAAGCATACAGTCTGCTAACGAGGATTCAAGAGAAACATTTGACAGTTGGAAGTAAGGTTCATATGAGCGATTCTCAAGGCAATGCGCAACTATTATAGAAACAACATGGTTTGGAACCGAGCTCATAGAAACCTTGACATATGATGGTACCTCAGAGATACACAATTTTCTTGCTAGCATGGAAGAGAATATATCAATGGATCAAAGGATCTATGTCCTTGACTTATCCTTGCAAGGTACCCCCACTAGATGGTGGGCCACCCATAAATCCTCGATTATAGAGTGGGAGGACGCAATAAAAACAATCTGATGTTGATTCCAAAGGAGAGATCAATTGAAAGGAGAGATGAATATGGATCTTTAAAATGCACAATTGTTCGATGAATAATATGACCCTAGAGTTCATATTGAACATTTCTTAGATTAGTGGAGAGTCATGGAAGTACCCTCTCACCTATGGGTTTAGGTATTTCTCCACTCATCGAGGCCTATTCCAAAATCCTAGTATATACATGAGGAGGCCAAAAGACAAATGAACTATTGGCAGACTTTACAAGAAAAAAATTTCAAGGATTTATCCTTTACAAGTAAGTACCCTGAGCTTACCATAGTCCTTCAAGGAATCAGGGAAATTCTTTTTACTGACATTTGTAAAAATAGATCAAGTCCAGTAGTATGTGTTGACCATGTTCACTTGATTCAGTCTAGTCTAATTCTTGAAATTAATAAGATAATTATACATTGTTGTAAATTTGAGAAAGACCTAGAAAAATTTGATGACTGAGAAGATCTTAGAAACTTAGACATTAAAGAAACAAAAGGCACTATATATATTTCATATATTTTACCTAGTCACACCTATAGCTCCTATAATCACCCACTGAAGTTGCATAAATTTAATATAGGGAGTGAAGAGAATCCTAAGATAACTTCTATAGGAGACTACTGGGATGAGAAAACTATGAACGAAGTACATAACTTGTTGTAGGAGTATGAGGAATTGTTTTCAAAAACATTCTCAGAAATGAAAGGTATAAAAGGAGCCATGGGAGAAATAAAAATCAAGTTGAAACCCGGCTCAAGACCTATGAAACACAAACCATACCAACTATTATCACTCAATATTTTCCTTGGGTTGTATCAAGGAAACCTTGAGGTAACCATTTCAGCCACTTTGGACTGTATTTATGACCTATACAATTAGAGAGGTCTCTCTCAAGGGCCAAAAGGCTCTAAGACTCAAAAGATATTCAACAATAACATCAGAAGGTAAGATTTATGATAAGAACAAGTTTGATTTTATAAAAGTTGGTAGGACAATCAAGGAAAAGGTAAGATTTATGATAAGAATAGGTTTGTTTTTATAAAAGTTGGTATGACAAGGAAGGAAAAGGTATCATTGGGCAATGGAGTCAAATCCTGAAATTTCAATGCCTTAACAGTCAATGGCTAGCTGGTTTCTTTCTAAAGGTTTGAGGAAAAGTAAGCACTATGTTCAACAATTGAGAGTTTATTAAATGAGAGTTTTAAAAGAGGGGGAAGTCCACCACAGTAAGAGAATATACCCATGGATGAATTTGTATTGCAACTTTAGAATAACATACATAGAGGGAAACTACTAGAATAGAGAACTAAGCAAGAATAAATTATGAGCCAGTGATTTACAAACAACACAATAAGCATTTGTTGTATGAATGGAGCATTAAACTAGAATGAATTCCAAACATTTTCTCTCAGTCAAATACTAGAAATATATTAACAATAAATGGTAATGAAGATAACATAAGAAATTTAAAAGAAAAACATAAAACTATGATGAATCTCAAACTCTTGAAGGAGATAACTTCTGCATTGAACTTCAAAATGAAATCCAAAGTATTTACACCGAGGAACAATAGAAATGGCTCCTCCAGCCAAGATTCCAACCATTATCCCCTATTGTTCTATGATATATATATTAATATAGGTCCTTTCCAACTCACCAATTCGAACTCCAACCCCTTTCCCAAAATAGAAAAAAATATAAACAGAAAATGACACGTTTTAACTAACTTCCTTCTTTTCAGGAGGAAAACTTCTGAAAAATAGGATTCAAAACGCCACTTGTAATTATCAAACAATAAAAGTTGTGTAAAATATGAGAATTTTTTTTGTAGATAAGATCGTTATAAATAAAAACCTCTCTTAGTTTCTTTAAATTCATCTCCAGCTGGCCACCATAGGTGTCACAAAAACATGTCTCAAATAGGAAATCACAAAAGATGAAACAATTGGGCTCAAATATTCATTAGAATCTCCCAATCTGTGACACCTGTGTGAAAAATGAAAGAGTTTAATGTTCTTGGGTCTTTTCTTGACAATAACCTCCTTTGGATTTTTAAAATTTATCCTGGTTCACCCAGAAATCCTCCTAGAAGTAAACTGGTCAAAAATATGAGTTCAACAGTCTTAGAACAGAGTTTCTGCAACACATTATGTAGCACACTTCTATGTATAATATCTCTCTAACCATAACACATTTTGCAAAATTGATAGAGTTTTTTGTTACTTGGTATGTGATGAACAAAAACCTCCATTTTTCACAAATACCTTCCCATTTGTTCATAATTTGAGTTTTAAGTTAGTCACTCGAAAATTGCAAAAGCGTCCTTGAAAAATAACTCAGCACATTTCATAGTGTCGATCCAAAACATGCCTGTAGTTTTCGTAGCGCCAATAATGTGTGCAATTCTATAACATCCATCCTGAATTAGCCTCTACGAATTTGGTAGTGCCACACCTCAAATAGCCTTTGAGAATTCGGTAGTGCACCTCCTCTATTTTAGAAAAGTCTCCATCTGCATAAGATTTCTCTTTAATGTGTGCATGGATTTTCTATCTCGTGTTTTGTGTTTATGACAGGTGCACTTGGCTCTCGGTTTTGGTGCTTGAGGAAGATGGCGTTGCAGAATCTCTTAATTCAGTAGTGCTACAAAACATATCGTAAAAATAACCAAATTTTCTAGTGCAAATTCTTATGCTAACATGGGCTCCATGGGGGATAGAGACCTCCCTATGAGGCTCTAAGAACTCTTGTAGTTTCAATGCCTTGACCATGGGATGCTCCCAACCTTTAAACTTTGAAAACTAAATGAAAACTGAAAACTAACTGCTGAAAGAGATGCTCAGAGTGCTGAGCTTATTTCACACAACCTACCTACCCTAAGATGGCCTCTGAGATATTTGATCAAGTGAAATAAAAAATACAATGGAGCCATGCAAGCATCTCATCCACTGGTTGGATCCATGGAATGTGTTTCTTCAAAGGAAACAAGAAATACCTAATTAAAGGCAAGGCATATAAGAGTTTGAAATCAGTTTCATCACCGACGAAATATGAAAACTTAATCTCACTAATTGATTGCAAACATGCTGCAAAAGGATCTTGCAGCTCATGAAGGAAGACCTCTTGTTGATCAACACATATAAAACAATTATCTTCGGTTTCATATGTTTCTTTTTGTTTCAATCCTTTATACTCACCATTAGTCTGGAAAGATCTTGAAAATGACCCCTGATGTCCTTCAAAAGAAATGTTATTTTGATTTTCAAAGGAAGAAAGGAAATTTGTTTGCTGACCAACTTGTTCTTGAAATAAAGTTTTAGGAAATGAATGGTTCAAATAGAAATATGCTTGACTATTAACATATCCATGATCACATAAAATCTTTATATGTTCATCATCTTCACTTTCAAATTCACAAATACTTGATGGATACAAAATTGAATTGGTAAAACCTTCCGCATAACAAACTATGGGATCAATAACATCTTCAGAAGGTTGTTGGTTTATAAGATGGTGAACACTCTATTTCATAAATTATAATGAAGAAAAGCATAGGGGTAGAGCATTTCCTTCAGAAAACTCACTACCTTTCTATTGTCTATCATCGTCGCTGAAATGCATGGGTTGTAAACCTTCATAAGATTGCTGAAAAGAATCATCTCCCAGAGATGAACCTACAAATGTTTTCTCTATAAGAAAAATATCATAATCATAATTATACTCATCATAAGGAGGTAAATTTGAAACCTCTTGAATATCCATAGCAAGAGGACTTGGATCAACAACTGGTGAGTAAGCCACTTGATCATAATCTATTGTAATATTATCCTCATGATGAAATAAACACAGTTCCAAATCATCCTCTTCTTGGTGTCCATCCCTACTCTCACACTTTTTAATATTCAATGCTTCATCCTCCAACTTATCTGAAATCTTGCCACAAGATCTGATATTATCCTCCACCTCTTGAGCATCAGAGAACATATGTTGCAAAGACACAGACTTCCTCTCCAAGAGATAAAAAGAGAAATCTGAATGGAAGGCCATGACATAATATAACTTGGTAGCACCTTCAGGTGGCTGGATCTCTTCGAGTATTTTGTAATAATGACTAGCAAATCTCCTACTAAAATTTGAGACAGTTTCATTATTCATTTTTATCATGGCATAAAATTATGAAAGGAATAGATCGCATGACTTTATTTTTCCCCAAAATTTCAAAAAGGCATGACTTAGTTCCTTCCATGAGTTGATTGACTCATGAAGCAAATTCCTAAACCATTGCTTGACATCCCCTTGTAAAGACTGGGAAAAGGATCTCATACAATCATAATCATGCCCAACTTCAAAGAGTTCAGTGAAATGCTCAAAAGCCTGAATATTTTTTTTTAGTTGTAAGGTTCTCAATTTCTCCATAAAAAATAGGAAGGTATTTGTAATGCTTTGGAGGAAAATCATGAAGAATGGAAGGCAATTTTAAAGGTTTGTATCTCTGTTGAATCTTGGAAGATACAAGAATAGGTACAGAAGATGATATATCATCCTTGATTTCATAAAACTTACAAGACTGTTCAAGGTTATCATATGACTTAGATAAAGGGTATTGGTCATAATTAGCTATATGAGGAGAAGGTATATTTACAGTTTGTAGTGAAGGATATACCAGAGTGGGTTCATGGTATTCATTTGAATGTAGTAAATGATTAAAAATTCTTTTGGAAAAATTAGGAAAGGACAAGAAGATATTGGTAAAACAGAATAATACTTCTTGAAGAAAACTCAAGCCTGAGTACTTGATTCTTCAATACTATATTTCCATATCTCTTTCATGTGATCTCGTCCTCCAGTGGAGTCTGTAAATTTGAATTAATCAGGAGTGGAGTCTCCAGGTGAAAGGCGCATAGCCTTCTTGTATCTGACTGTTGTTCACCATCAAAAATCATCTCTAAAGCATTGTCATTATTTCCCGAGGAAGATGATAGATTTGGCTCCTTGACAACGACGCTAAGCTATTATCACTCATTATTTTCCTTGGTTTGTATCAAGGAAACCATGAGGTAACCATTTCAACCACTTTGGACTATATTTCTGACATATATAATTAGAGAGGGATCTCTTAAGGGCCAAAAGGATCTAAGACTCAAAATATATTCAACAATAACTTCAAAAGGTCATATTTCTGATAAGAACGGGTTTGTTTCTATAAAAGTTTGTAGGACAAGCAAGGAATAGGTATCATTGGAAAATGGATTAAGAACCTGAAATTTCAATGCCTTAACAGTTAATGGCTAGTTGGTTTCTTTCTGAAGGTTTGAGGTAAAGTAAGCACTATGTTCAACAATTGAGAGTTTATGAAATGAGAGTTTGAAAAGAGGGGGAACTCCACCACAGTAAGAGAATATACCCATGGATGAATTATTATTGCATCTTTAATATAACATACATAGAGGGAAACTACTAGAACATATCACTAAGAAAGAATGAATTTTGAACCAATGATTTACAAACAACACAATAAGCATTTGTTGTATGAATGGAGCATTAAAATGGAATGAATTCCAAACATTTCCTCTTAGTAAAATACTAGAAAGATATTAACAATAAATGGTAATGAAGATAAAATAGGAAATTTACAAGCGAAACATAACACTATGATGAATCTCAAACTCCTGAAGGAGATAACTTATGCATTGAACTTCAAAACAAAATTCAGAGTCTTTACACCCAGGAACAATAGAAATGGCTCCTCCAGCCAAGATTCCAACTCCTATCCCCTCTTGTGCTATGAAATATATAGTAATATAGGTCTTTTACAGCTCACCAATTCTAACTACAACCACTTTCCCAAAATAGAAAAAACTATAAACAGAAAATGGCACATTTTAACTGACTTCCTACTTTTCAGGAAGCAAAATTATGAAAAATAGTCTTCAAAATTCCACTTGTAATTCTCAAACCATAAAATATGTGTAAAATATGAGAATTTTCTTTGTATATAAGATCATTATAAAGAAAAACCTCTCTTGGTTTCTTTAAATTCTTCTCTAGTTGGCCGCCATAGGTGTCACAAAAACATGTCTCAAACAGGAAATCACAAAAAATGAACAATTGGGCTCAAAGATTCCTTTGCATTTCCAAATATGTGACACCTGTGTGAAAAATGAATGAGTTTAATGTTCTTGGGTCTGTTAGTGACAATAACCTCCTTTGTATTTTTAAAATTCATCCCGGTTCACCTGGAAATCCCCTTGGAAGTCAACTAGTCAACTTCAACCTTAATGGTTGTTGATTTCCTAGGATTAACTGGACGGAGCTTCTACCAAACTGGCTTGGCATGAAGATAAGTTGTGATTTCATGTTAAACTATTCTTGGATCAATGCATGGCATTTCCTCGTAAGACCAGGAAAAAACGTCGCGAAATTCTTTAAAAATATTTGTGTAGACATGAATCTCTTCGGAAGAACAATCAAATCTGACGAAAACATTATCCACGATTGTTGTGAGTGGAAAATCCCTCTACGAACTAGCACGTAGGGTTTAAATATGCATGCAGAAAAGACCTAAATATTCCTACTTTCTACCGTCATCTCGGACCTAATCCCCATTATTATTAAGCAAATACATAGTTAAGAATATCAAGTGAGCATACCTTATTTCAGGCATTTGATGTCGATCCTTATTTATGCTTGATCGCTCTTTGACTACAAATCTCCTCCCAAGTTTGACCTGCATTTACAAAAGACAAACAAATAACTACACATGCATTTGATATATAGATTAACGGGTTAGATATTCAATCAACATATGTGCAATAAACCATGAAAGCCTCATATGGTGGGACGGGAAAAGTATCTCTTTATTATTAACTTCAACAAATCAACTTACAATGATGAAGCCGACCACTGCTCCATGAACCTAGTCCTGGGATCCTCTTCAACTGTCCTCCAACTTGTTTTCTCTGTATTTCTCTTTGCATGAGGATGGCTAAGGGGTTGGGACAAAGGGAATGTGCAATCGGGTATAGTTTCTTTACTATGATTCTCCTCCTCCAAATGGGACCCCTAACCCTTCTTTTATAGTCTATAAGAAGCTAGGTATTTGGATGAACCCTCAGACATGCATGGCCAGAAGGTTTAGTTAACTCACCCAAAGCTATGTGTTATGCCAACAACTTTCCTTTTTCCATGCTTTTGTAGGTACACACGGGTTGTTTTGGGTCAGCAAGTGTGTACACGCATGCATTAATAGAGCAGGGCACGTGGGCCTTTATAAAAAGTGTTTTTAAGAAGAGTTGTTCAATATTTCTTTGACAAAGAAGGAATCTGAGATGGCCTAATGCCAGGTAAGCATGTATGGTGAAAATTAGGGTTATAATAGATGCCCCTAATGTGTGAGGTCAGAATAGCATCTAATGGATGAAATACATTACCAATCTTTACTGATGTGCCGAACAAGTGAGCCCAGGGACCAGAAATTGGGAGGCGCTGTCTACAAAAATAACAATTGTCTCACTGAGGCGGGCATACCCATGTTTGGAATAAAATAAACTCATGGCTACCAATCAAATACATTGTAGATCCATGTCATATAACTATATAAAGTGTAGCCACGGACAATACACAGTAGAGCTACATCTCGAAATAAAAAAGATATACATGTAGAGTATCCATCTTCTTAGAAGTTGATAAGGCCTAATGGATGAAGATGAGGTCTTCAGAGCTCGACAAATAACTTCAAAATCTTCAAAACTCGGGTAGGAGTGTAATATGAGTTTACGACTTCATTACCCAGAGGTCTTCGACGGATCGTTGATCATGGACTTAGAGAATCTCATTGATCAAACTGACGGCTTCATTGATTTTGAACAAAGAATTGATTGGATGTTCAAGATGGTTGGGTATGAGGGCAAGAGACAAACTGTAGAGGGGCCGACTCAAGCTTGGTAACAACTTCCCTTGGACAACAACACGACAAATGATGAGACTCAGGAAGCATGGCATTAACATAAGTTTACGAGGCAAGAGGCAACACAAACTCTCCATATGTTTGGAAGAATAGCCAAATGCAGGAGGACACAACTCTATGTAGCGAGAACAACTTTCTAAGGTCGTATTAAATCCCAAAGTTTAATGAAAAAACAAACATATGTGAGTTATCCAAGGGTGACTTATTGTGCTGCCAATAACGAAAATACTTTTCCCTTCCTCTTTTTGGGGTATATTTGATTTTTTTGTATTTTTCAATGATTTTGTTTTTGAAAAAAGAATAGAAGAATGTTACATTACAATGGAGGAGCGAGTGGTACAAACATACAAGTTCAAGGCACAAGGACAAGACTGATGTTTAGAAAAATGATACTCAGTAAAAATCCTCCAGAGGCCAAAGGTGTTAAGACGCAGAGGCAAAGTGCCACAAGGCTTGCGTATAAGGTATGCTTCAGATGGTTCAGTTGGGAGCAACCTAGAGCCAACATTTAGACCAAAGACGCAAGTATGCAAATGTGGTTAACAAATCACACAATGGTAACGTCCTTCAATGTAAGTTTAACAAGCCTAGAGAAGGTAAGCTCGACGGCTTTTCATATTTAGAGAGTCTGAAAAAACGCAAAAAGAGACTCCATTTGGGTACCTTTTTTGAAGGTATTCTAGTCGGTTCGAAAAAGGGGGTAAACTAGCACTGACAAGACGTCTATTCAAAACCATTTTAACAAGTGTGATAAAGACAAGATCACTCGGCCATTTTTTCATTTTTAAGGAGTCTGAAAAAATCTTAACTATGGACTCCATCATGAATGTTTTTCTGGACCATTTTAACAAGTGTGAAAGAATAAGGTCACTCAACGATCTTTTCAATTTTAGGGAGTCTGAAAAGAGCATAACTATGGACTTCGTGGGGGTTCCTTTTTCGTAAATTTAGTCCCTCAGGCCTGAAAAAGGGTTAAAATGATACCTAAGAGTACTTTTCTAAAGCACTAAAGTTCCTTAGAGTATACCTTTGTTTGTACAGTTGACCGTCCGGACCGAAAAAGGGGTAAACTACTGCCGGACAGACGTGACTTCAAATTTCAGTTTAACGAAAATGAAAGGCAATAAGATCGCTCGGCAATCTTTTCATGTTTAGAGGGTCTAAAAATGGCTTAAAAGAAGATCTGTTATATATTTTGGGAGTCCCGAGGGTGAGGTCAAGAGTGAAAAGGAATCATGCAAATGAGGCTCAAACTTGTAATCAGGAAAAGTAACAAGGACTCATGAGCCTACAATTATTAAAGATAGCATGGACACTATAATGAAACCAGGATCTACCTAGGGCATCCATGTTTCGATAATCTCTACCACCCACTCGCGACACTTCTAAAGTAGCAATGATGGTTCTGTGTCGCAACCTGATGGGATCGATCCTATGGAAAAGGGATAAAGACAACGAGATACAAAAGTCAGGGTAGAAACTTAACCTATATGCTCAAGTTGATCATCTGATAATTTTTCATGGATTGTAAAAAGTTGCCCAAAACTCCAAAAAATGTCTCGATACCCGATCATACCCCCCCAATGCAACTCCTGAATCACTCTAAATGGTTTTTGTTTTAAAGAAATTGATAAAGGGGGCCAAAAAAGTGACAAAAAGAGGCCAAAAATTCTATAAATAGAAGATGACAACTCATTATCACCATTGTTGATTTCAAAATTGACTCTGGAACCAAAAAACCCCCTTTCATAAAAGTGGTGATTCCGACATCTACGGTGGACGAAACGACCATCTGTATGGACCAAGTAAGTACAAACTCTCTTATCTTGCATTTTAAGTCTTTATTTTTTCTTTGGGTTCCATTTTTGGTGGGGGCGTCGACCTTCAAAAGGTCATCCCTAGGTCCACGCGAGTTGTTTCGGGATAGGCCACATGTACATTCAGGCAGAGTAAACTTTGCATGCGTGTACATGGGACTGTCAGTATTACAGCTTGTGTGGACCCCCTTATTGAATAAAAAAATCTTAAAAAACAAGTTTTAACCCTCGTGAACCTTGATGTTTTGTAGGATATATGTTCATTGGAGAGAAAGAGAGCATGAGGAGGTAAGTGAGTTGGTCGGGGAAGACCCCAATGCTATGGCTTCCTTCATGCAATGTGGGCTACTCAAGTTCTTCTTGTGTCCTTTTATGCATGCACAACCTAGGCTACTAAATGCCTTGGTTGATTACTGGCATCCAGATGCTAAGGCATTTATGTTAGAGGGGTAGTCACTGGTGCCCATGATAGAAGATATATACTTTTTGACTGGCCTCTCCAAGAGAGGGAAACCAATCAACTTCCATACATTTTCTTCAGGGCAGCATAGCATAGTGAAATTGATAGGACTGTATTGTGAGGCTGGTACAGACTGCTCGAGCTCACAAGTGCCCATAAGAAAGATTAGTGACTTATCACTACAAGCGATTGTGTTTATTATTGGGTAAATCATTGGTTCTGCGACTCTACATCAGGCATCTCGTGCATAGATGAACTGTGTTCTCCAGTGCTTAAATGCACAAATATTTGATTGGAGCATGACATTGTTAGATTGTATGAAAAGGCAACTGACAGATTGTCGGTTGCGGACACAGAGGAACTTTGGTTTTGGGACCATTCTATTCTCTTTCTTCTTTGATAGAGTCCCGAGCTTCAATCATCGAGTAGTGGTATGAGGACACCAGGCTTCTCATCCTGTATTTTGTAGATGGGCTGTGCTACTGCCACAACAAGGTGGTGGAAGGACCAATGAGTCCTTCGACGATGATTTCTTTTCTTGGCTGTCACAATAGATCCTGGTCATAGAGGATTACCCCTATGTCGGGATTGATTTCTTAAGAGATCATGAGATACTAGTACCTCCTGGTGAGGAGCGAGGAGAGATGGGTAAGTTTACTTCATTGTTTTGTTGTTTTTTGTTTTTGTGAAACATATGTAATTTTTATGTTGCTTTTGTTATATATCATTTTTTTTATACCAAAGTATTTGATGGATATTTGTTTTTTATGTGCATATCTGGGACTAGTGTGACCTATGGACTATGCGAGGAATAGGCGTCATCCTCAGCTAGGGGCCGCACCTGTCGTCGCCAGGGGACCAATAGTAGCAGGAGATCTTCCAGCCGGGGAGGCTGAGAGGGTGTTGAGATGATTCAAGCAGAACTTTACTATGCTTACTCGCACAGTCCCTATGGTAGAGATTGAGGACCTACCACCATTGATGCAGCCTCATGTAGTGGGGGCACCATGGACGTGGGTCCGATTGTTTCGGCATTTAGCCAATGATGTAGATCAGTAAAACATGGCCCATAGGCCCTAACCTTAGTTAGACTTTTCATGTGCCGAGATAACTACTTGTATATATTTTTTGAGGGCATAATACCCGTGACTCATTATTGGTCATATTTTTGAGGCGCTTGTGTCCACCTATGTACTCTGGTGACTATGATGTTATATATGGATTTTTATGTCTTTTTCATGGCTTATGGATTATTTTTGCAAAAATTGTATTTACATGTTTATGTGTATGTCCTTTCATATGTGTGCAAGATGCCAATCTAAAATTTGATTAGCTAGGGTATTGTAATTTGGCTTAAACTCCTAGGAACATGAAAATATGTAATCTAATCAAAGCTTCGTTCTAAGAGACGTACCCTAAGGAATCGTCAGATCATGAACACGGTAGACTCTATTTAAATGAGACACAACCAACTAAGCATCAAGGTAGACCCAGAGATGAGAGATACCAAATGACAAGGCGTCATGAAGAATCTCAATGACTGCACAATACTCAATGACATTATTTGTGGTGTCACCTAAGCATATACCTCTGGAAGATAATAACTGGCCTCGAGGTGAAAATATTACCCAAGCTACGAAGGCAAGATTCCAAGTGTGCCAGCTAGCACCATCTATGTACCCAATGAACACCTTGGATTCACTTGACATCTACCACAGTGACGAAATATACATAAAAAACAACCCGCCCATAACACTAAAAGAAACTAGAAATTAATAGTACAAAGACTATACATATGTTACAAAAAGTTTCCCATGGTGATCTACCTATGAGTAGTACTTCTTGAGGTAGAGTCCATTTCTAGGCTATGCCAAAGAATTCCCTTCAAAGTCAACCAGATGATAAGAACCCTTCTTTAGAACCTCTTTTATGATGAAAGGTCCAAACCACATGGGTTTGAATTTTCCTGCCCCCAGGGGGTCCTTATCTTGGTCATAGACTAGGACAAGGTCACCTTTAGAAAAAATCTACGGACGAATGAACCTATCATATTGACACTTGACTTTATGTTTATGAGCCTCATTGGCCAAGGCCGCATCATGATGCTTCTCGTTGAGCTACTCAAGGTATAATAACCACTCTTCAAGGGGAGAAGTGTATGGCAATAATTGTACTGCCAACTTTAGGGACGAGATCTGACATTCGATAGGCAAGACTGCTTCCAGCCCATAAATGAGTTGAAAAGGTGAGAAACCGGTTGCAGTCTTGATAGATGCTCGATAAGCCCATAATGTCAAGTATAACATCAAATGCAAATTTGACCTAGCTGAGTTGATCGTTCGCTGTAGGATGGTCTTGAGAGATTTATTCACGACTTCCACCTGACCATTTGCTTGGGGGTAGTAGGGTGACGAATGTTCCTACCATAACCCAAGATTTGATGTTAACTCGGTCATCATCTCTTTCTTAAAGTGATTTCCATCGTCAGAGACAATGACGCAGACCCCCTGCCCTCGGGCCGAGATCTGCTAAGGATCTTCACTACAACCACACCGAGGGTTAACCAACCCCTTTATTCAAGCCACAAAGGACTTCAGGTTTTGAGGTTTCATGATCCCTAATGTTGATATTCTTGACTCTTCCACTTTCCGAAACCCAAAATGATAAAACGCCAAAATCTATGACCACGTCCTCCTCTGCTCCTATATCGGGTTTCGCGACTTCAGGAATTCCAGAGAAAGGAACCCCGATCTCTTGTCTCCTAAAGTGTCGAATTTCTGAATCTTGACACATTCATCAATCTTTGTCTCCTCAATGGGTTTTTCACCTTTTCGGGCTTTTGGACTTCATGATTTCATGAATTCTGTGGTGAGGTTTCTTGACTCTCCAACCCCCGAACCCCAAAACAGTCAACGAAATTTGACTTTGACTGTTGATGAAAACTTGCCACATGTCTTCTTAACTGTCCTCTATCTCTGACATGGATTCCTGTCACCTGTCACCTTTCCCGGCTTTTAGAACTTGAGCTATCCTCCTGTTGCTATTTCCTCTATCCTTTCAATGTTTCGAACTCCAAAATAGCGGTTATACAGAATCAATGGATGACCGTCACCCTCCTGATTCGACGACCCACGTGATTTCAGGGATTTTCCAAAAATAATTTCGATCGTCTGATTCTTCCCTCAAGAACCTCTGTGAAATGAACTAATGTCCCTTCGCCATGACCTTCCTTATGCAAAGAAACTTCACTTCTCCTCCCTTTGAATACTTCAAATCACTACCCCTTCTGAGCTTCTCTGATAAATTCAAGTCTAAAAAAAAATGGCCTATGCTCGCACTCCTTGCGTCAGACCTTCAAATACTTCTGTGTATTTGAACTCTCAACTCTGTGCACCTTTTGCAACAATAGTCTCTCTCTCTTTTCCACCTCAGTTAACAAATTTCTAAGGACTCAGCCAGCCTACGCACACCTTGCATGACTCTTGTGCTTCGCTTGTACTTCTGCTCGAATGAGAACAACGGTATCCCTCTTGAGCTTTCAGAGATGAACTCTGAACCTTCTTCAATGCACACCTTGTGGACGTTTCACTGCACTCCTTGCAGATTGAAACTCATTCTCTCTCTCTCTTAGACTTCAAACATTCAACATGAAATCATACATACACAACATAGCATCACAACAAATGAATGTCAGAGAGAATAAAACAACTGTAAGCAGACCATTCAACATGTACAAACAAAAAACATCTTAACACCATGAATTTGAATTAAAGCTTCATATATTAATTCAAAGCTCCTATACATGAGTTCTTATTCTCAACTCTCTACTACAATTCTCTCTTCTCTTGCTCTATGCTAATGCAACAATGATCTAATAAATCCCATGATACAAAGATGAGGGTGTCTATATCCGTTTTTCCCTCTTATTCTTCTAAACTGTCTAATCTCTAATTCAAACCTACCTACTTTCATTAACTATGCATAAATGCCTCTAAATTCTACAGATGAGAGTGAATCGTTCATGATCTGTTTACAATACGCAAGTACACTTCCTTTTTACCATTACATTAATGCCTCAAAAATATTTCCAAAACGTGTAAAATGTATGTTGCACTTTCCATTTGTCTTCTACCTTCATGCTCACTTGGTTGGCTTCTTGCGATGCTCTTGCATTGATCAGGGGATCAAAATTTTGCTCAATTTTCAAAGTTCTCAAAATGTGGCGATAACAATTCCATTGTGTCTATCTCGTCTTCCTAATTCTGGCGGTATATTTACTTTCTCAAACGGAGTCTGTATGGAGAAGATATCGCGATTTGTTCACCAAGCCAAACAGGCAAAATTTTTGGATGGTGACTGTACCTGTCCGTACAGTGACGTGGCAGGGTCGTACCATCCATACATTGATGTGTCAGGTGGATGATGTGGCACGCTTTCATTAGTTGATGGTTATCAAATCAAGGAATGACACATGTCATTGGTGGTCAATGATGTGAGGACACGTGGCCCAATCAATTGGTGCCATGTGTCACTCGTTGATTGGTTGATATGCTTATGTAAAACTAATGGAGGCCGCGGGGTTCGACCCCCGGACCTCCCATAGCACAAACCTTTACAAGCCTCTGCTAACCATTATACCGCCCATTGTTCCTTGTCATATAGGTCAACACAATTCTATTTAAATTTGAATGTTGTGTTAAATGGAAAGGGGGGCGGGTCGGGGCATAGCCCCGACCCGTGGTTTCATTCCACACCATATAACCTTGTTACAACATGTTTGCGCGCCGATATATATAACATAGTTTGTAACCATATGTTTAAATGTGGAACGGTTATAACATATGCGCACGGGTTTTGATATAGCCCACGGATCTTTTATATATATTACATGTGACCCCGAGTTGGAGCGCGGGAGTCAGTTGACATGGTTTTCAAACAGTTAAACCACCTTTTATCTAAGCGCGAGGTCACATGGCCATATGCCCAGGTGCCGAGGCGGTTAGGGGCTGGCGCACCCTTAACTGTTCTACGGTTTGCACCGTTGGCACGGTTGTGCCCGATGTTGTGTTTTCACGCTTTCAAATGAGTGTGAGCTAGGTTCAATCAAGGAGGGTGCGAATTGTAGAACCAGAGACAACAAGTTGGAGAAGGAGACTTCCAGGAGGCCTATCTTTCTCATTTTTCGACCAATTGAGGTGCCGAAAGAGCCCAGACAGGGGTTTTGGGACGCTGGAAAGCCATTGGAGCAGTCGGTTTTTCAGTTTGAGCATTGTAAGACATGTTTTTGAGAACGTTTTGAGCAATTAATAATAATGATCCATTGGAAGCTGGACCAGGAGATGTAGCCCATAAGAGGGGTGAA
>JZKD02S0510747.1:837695-854515 GCA_000966675.3 Picea glauca
CCTCCAAAGTGACTTTCATTTTATTAATATTTAATTAATTAATTAAATCACTTTAATTAATTAATTAACCTTTTTACCTCTGAAAATCTCCTTATCTCTCCTTGTGGCTTCCCCGACCACTGAAAGTCACTTCTAGCCATCCCATCCTGTAGTGTTTATCCTCCCGATTCCAATGAGCTATTACACTGAGAGGTTCCTCCAAGTAATGTGCCCAAAATTCCCTCTTCAATGATTTTAATTAACTTATAGCTCAAAATAGTCAAAATCATGGAATCGTCGGAATGGAACGAAACCAAAGCCAACCTGTGTGAAATGGTTCATAATGATGGAATATGATGATAAATGCCAACTGGACCCCACAATGCCTCTCAAATACCCCTGTACTCGCTATAACATCCATCTGGCTACTCTGGTCATCATAAGTCTCTGCCCTATGATGATGTCCCAAAGTGGGGACATTACAAAAAGGCATCTTACGATATGTGAATGTACCCCAAGGATAGATGAATATTGTTTTGTGTTGATCTTTGGGTTTAATTTGTATTTGGTTATATTCTAAAAAACCATCCATGAAAGAGAAGGCCTTGCAACTCGCACATTCATCAATTGTCTGGTTGATGAATGGTGTGGGGAAATTATCTTTGGGACATGCCTTGTTTAAATCATGGAAGTTTGTACATACACAAATTGTGCCTTGTTTTTTATTGATCGACATAGGGTTTGACACCCATTGGGTCAAATGGATAGGATAGATAAAACCAACTTTTAGCAGTTTCTCAACTTCAACCTTAATGGCTGCTGCTTTCCTGGGGTTAACTAAATGAAGCTTCTACCGGACAGGCTTGGCATTTGGATAAGTTGTGATTTCATGTTCGACTATTTTTGGATCAATGCCTGTAATTTCCTTGTAAGACCAGGCAAAAACATCACAAAATTCTTTAAAAAAGATTTGTGTAGATTTGAATATCTCTAGGGGAGCAGTTAGCTCCGACGAAAACATTCTCCATGATCCCAAGGGTTCTAGAGATATTGATTGATATGGTTTTATCCATGGTTGTCATATTACCCTCATCATAGATCTCATGTGTAGCTAAGGGATTAATAGGACAAGACCTATCTCCAGTCATAGTCAAGGTGAATTCTCCAGCCTTGATTCTACTTAACTCTGGGAGGAAGTATGATATGTGATGAAGATCATCCTAGGGTTTATCTAGACTAGTCATTGCTTCAATTACTACTTCGTCACAGGGCAATACTAAGTCTAAATAATCAGTGTCAGCGAGAGAACCTTGAGCCCATATAGGCTTTAGAGGCAGATCTAAATCTTGTGCAGGAGTTGGATCTGGGTTGGTTGAAGTTTGTTGAACTAAAGAGTACACTACCTCAGCTATAGACAAGGGCATGGACATGCATGGGTGCCCTGTCCCTTCCATCTTGGTCGATGGGGAAGGAAGTATCTACAGATTGGTGAAGTAAGTCATGAAAAATGACGAAACTTGGAAAATTTCAACCTTGTGGTGGTCGGATATGAACTTGACATCGCCTTGAGGGGGTGGGTAATCGAAGGTACCCATCAAAGATGGGCACAAACCAACCCCTACATTGACTATTCCTGGTTGAGGATTATCGATCATTGGGACTGCGGACACCCCCAATGAAGGGTCAGGTCTGGAGAAAGAAAATTGATCAATAGTTACAATCCGGTCCTCGTGTGGAAACAACAAGACTAGAAAAATTGTAGAAACCACTGCTTGCATGGAATAAGTCCAACTCCTTCCTAACCAGAGATTGTAGCCAAGGGATGCGTCGAATTATTCTACCTCGATGCACATGATCTTCCCTCCCAACTGCATGAGGAAAGAGGGAATGATACCATGCGGTCAGAATGAATGACCGTCGAAAGTAGTGAGAAGAGTAGGTGATGGAGACAAAACGGGCTAGCCAATGGCCTTCCAACATGCCAACGACATAACACATGTCAAGGCACCCTCATCAACCACCGTGCAGAAAATATTTCAAGTAAAAGTTTTCATGGGGTGAGCCACTACTATTTGAAATGCTACGTGTTAAGGCAAATGAGGTTTTAAGTCAGTTGTATCCAGCATGATGGTACCCAGATTACAAGTCTCAGTAGATACTAAATATTTTAACAAAGATTTCCTCTGGGAAGGGCAACTTTGGAGGACCTCCAAAGAAGACATCACATAAGGGGTTTGAGACAAATCCTCCACCACAGAATAGTTCTGGGCAACCCTTGTTTTTGGGTTGTGAGAAGATTGTTTGAATGTGCCTTTTGGGATGCGTGTCATTGTTTCACCCAAAGTCTTCTCAATTTGTAGAGGAAGATATGGGAGTTTGGCTTATTTTCCCTTCTCAGAAGTGCTTGGGTTACTGTAGTCATGCACTCTATTCGATAAAAAAGAATCACCCTTCATCATATATACATTCATGGATGTGGGATTGTTCGAAGATGGAGGGGGTCCTTGACTACCCCCTTTCGCACTTGTAGAGGCTTGGGTTAGATTTTGCCCATGTTGAAATGGATTGGTTAACACAACAGGCTGTTGCTATGTCACAAACTTTTGGTCCTTTGCAAGCTGAGGACATAGGTGGGTCGGGTGGTGTTCCACACATAGGTTGCACAGATACCTCACTTTTCATTTCTCAATGTGTCCGCCACCAACATTATAAGTGGGTTTCTTATCCCCCTTACCTTTCTTTCATTGTTTTTTCTTTCCTTCAGGTTGTTGGGTGGCCTTTGGATTTGTCGATTGCACTGTGTGTACATTTGACGTTTTAGTAGGGGGGGTAGCCAAAATAGTAGTTTGGCTGGTTGTTGTGTTTTTTATAGACAATTGTTGCAACTACTTCGTCAGTTTCTTAGTGGGATTTGTTTGTGTTGAACCAACAATACCATTAGCATGTGGTCCGACTCTCTATCTTGTTTTATCAAGTATTGAGCATGGTGCATCTGGAAAGATCTCGTATAATAAACCAGAATGAGAATAGATGAGCTCAAGCTGTTGAGCTCTCATGATGGCGTCTTCTTCAGAAAAAACTCATGATGTCGCGACGTCTTTGGATAATTGTAGGACCAAATACTTAAGGAACCACTCGAGCAGGAATGCTTGTGGGACTGACACCTTAATTAAACTCTTCCAGTGTCTCCATTCTTGGATTTCATCAAAGATATGGTCCACTTTTGTTTGTGCGAAATTGGCCAACAATTCTGTGCAGCGTCGTATATCACAAGTAATTGGAAATGGTTTAGGAAGGCCATTGCCAATTCGCCAAAGGAAGAGTATCTTGAGCGGTCAAGCTCAATGTACCATTTCATGGCACTACCAATAAGAGTACATTGAAACAATTGCAACTGTACAGCGTCATATTTCAATGAGTTAGATGAGCACCAAAGGTGGAAGGTAGTCACATGATTACCTGTATCTTCGTTTGGCTTGGCTTCGAACTTTGGTGTGTCTGAAGGCAACTTTGTCGACATAGGGGGCCAACATGGATCATGACAGATAGGGTCATTCAACAACCTCGTCAATTCTAGTAAATGAAAGGTTGCCAGGAAAGGTAGTTTGGGTTGTTGGTGATAACCTGGGAAAAAGGGACCTGGAGTTTGACTAGCACCAGGTTGCTAGGAAAATTTCAGCTGCTGGCTTGGGTTCTGGTAAAAACCATGGCCATGACCAGCGTACAGATTCTATGTGTGAGGATATGTCATCTGCTGATTCCCAAAATAGGACGTAGATGGATGGGCGTGCATTAAATTTGTAGGACTTTGGGAAGGGTTACCCCATGTCGATCCCATGGGGATAGGCATAGTACCCTGTCCGGGGTTCCATTGATTGTGGAAATAATTTCCCTAGATTGGCATTCCAGACGAGGGAATGGATCCCTGCCAAGAATTCCAAGGCCCTGATGTGGAAGAAGTTCTTGGGTTTACCCCCTGTGTAGGAATAGTACCCTACATAGGAATAGGTTGTCTGAAACCGGGGGTGCCCCCAGTCGAGAAAGAAGCTGAAGAGAAGGCATTGTTACCAAAGGCACCGAATAAATAAAATAGTGTTGAACCTACCGGCATATTATGTGAAGGCAGTCCTTGAATCCCTGCTCCAAATAAACTATGGTGTCCAGGTGACCCGACGGATTGTTGATGTGTGCCACCGAGTGAAGGGGAAGAAGGAGGTATATGACCTCCCCCGTAAGGGAAAGCATTAAAAAGAGTGGAAGTGCCCCCTGTGTGGCCTTGTAGAGAAGATTTAGAGCTCCCTACCCCCATACCTAAAATCTGTGAAGTGGAATAGGAAAGTACAGGACTTGTACCTGAGCTAGGCATCCCGTATGAGAATGGAGGGCATGTCGCACTTGGTGGAAAAGGGGTTGTGGCCGTCACCATAGATGGGATCGAACCACTGTGTGAGGTAGAAGGGGTCAAGACCATGGTGTCATGAACTGGTGACAGTGGGTTAGAAGGTAAAAAGTCTCCTGTGGTGACAATCGTAGTGGGAATTGAAGAATTCCCATAGGGGGTGACAACATTTGTTTCCATTGCTTCATGCAACACTGTCTGGCACTCGTAAGGGTGAATCGGTGCGATGATGGGTGCCGAAATATTTGTGGTTGGAGTTTCAGGTGGACCAAGAGCTTTCACCCCATAATCTAAAATGGTCATTTCCTCCGAATGTTGGTCGGGCACAATTTCTTGTGACCCAGTCGCTTCAAAAGACCCTTGTTGGTCTACCTTTCACCTTACTGGTGGCGGGGGTGGCTCCAATGTAACTGGTGATAGGCCCAGAAGCCTTCGTGACTGACAGAGCTCATGATCCTCCATTGTGTGAGAATATCAAAGACAATCTAGGGCTACTTCGTCATTTAAAAACAACACACAATAACAAAGAAGTACCTACAAGATAAAACAAGCAAACACTAAACTAATTGGAAGAACAATTACAACAAACAACACTAGAGAAACTTACCGATGCAAGTGAAACTCAAACATGGAAGAACCCTCCAGGTATACTCTGCAAAGTGTGGCCCAATGTCTATCCTAGGTACCGTGGTATACCCTTGCAGTCACCTGTGTATGTCCCTAAAAAGATAGGCAACTAGGTTGCCAGTGCGCGAACAATCACCAGGCGGGTATAGTGGAAAGTTGGGTAGACCACAATGAGAAAGGCATTGAGCCCAAAAAATGTCAAGGGTATCGGAAGCAAGTGGTCTGGAAGACAACTGAGGACCTCAAACAAATTTGAGACCCACGAAGCTCTGTGGAAAATGCAATCGACGAAATCCCAAAACAAGCTCTCTATATGTGTTCTCCACTACGATTGGTCCAGATTTGGAGGGGTTATCTCCACTACCTTTCCACATGCGACCATGTGTTTACCCCCTGTGTTAGATGAGGGTCCCAGATAAATTTCATGATATTTGACTTTGAAACTCCCTAACTCAGACTCCAATGTTTGATTTTAATGGCCTTGAAGAGTTTCCTCTCCAACCTAATTCAAGACCCTAACCCTAAACTAGTTGGTTGACCCTACAAACATAAAAGTCTAATGAATTTTAGATTTAGCGTTAATTTTTATGGCTTGTCTTATGTCAAAGGTTATGAAAGTGAAACTAGTGATGTTTGAAAGATGAAAGAAAAATAAACAAAAAGTTGGAAACAAAAACTTTTTACTTCACTTAACTTTTAAAGCGGACATCACACAAGGGGTTTGGGACAAATCCTCCACCACATAATAGTTTTGGGTGGCCCCTGCATTTGGGTTGAGAAAATCTTTCTTGAATGCACCTTTTGGGATGCATGTCATTATTTTTCCCAAAGTCTTCTCGATCTGGAGAGGAAAATATGGGATTTCATCTTCTTTTCCCTTCTTAGAGGTGTTTGGTTTACTGTAGTCATGCGCTCTAGTCAATATAAAAGAATCACCCTTCATCATATACACATTCATGGATGCAGGATTGTTTGAAGACAGAGAGGGTCCTTCACTACCCCCTTTCGCACTTGTAGAGGTTTGGGTTAGGTTTTTCCCATGTTGAAATGGATTGGTTAACACGGCAGGTTGTTGCCGTGTCACAAAATTTTGGGCCTATGCAAGCCAAGGACATTGGTGGGTTGGGTGGTCTTTCGCACACATTTTGCATGGATACCCTGCTTTCCATTTCTCAGTGTTTCCCTTTCCATCATTATTAGTGGGTTTCTTATACCCCTTTCCCTTCTTTCATTGTTTTTTCTTTCCATCAAGCTACTCGGTGGCCTTTGGATTTGTTGATTGCACTATGTGAACATCTGATGTTTGGGTAGGGAGAGTAGACAAAACAATAGTTTGGATGGTTGTTGTGTGTTGTATAGACAATTATTGCAATTTCTTCGTTAGTTGTTTAGCAGGCATTGTTTTTGATGAACTAAAAATACCATCGGCATGTGGTCCAGCTCTCCGTCTAGTTTTATCAAGTATTGAGCATGGTGCATCTGGCAAGATCTCGTATAATAAACCAGACTAAGAGTAGATTAGCTCAAGTTGTTGAGCTCTCATGATAATATCTTCTTTGGAAAACACTCCCGACATCACGACGTCTTTGGATAACTGTGGGACTAAAGACTTAAGGAACCACTCAAGAAGGAATGATGGTGGGACTGACACCTTAATTAAACTCTTTTGGAATCTCCATTCTCAGATGTGATCAAAGATATGGTTTGCTTTTGTCTGTTCAAAATTGGCCATCAATTTTGTGCCAGCGTCGTATCTCACAGGTAATTAGAAATGGTTTAGGAAATCCATTACCAATTCACTGAAGGAAGAGTATCTTGAGCGGTCGACCTCAATGTACCATTTCATGACACTCCCAATGAGAGTACGTTGAAACAATCACAACTGTATGGAGTCGTCTTTCAATGAGTTAGACGAGCACCAAATATGGAAGGTGGTCACATGATCTCCTGGATCTTCGTTAGGCTTGGCTTCAAACTTTGGTATGTCCAAAGGCAACTTTGTCAGCATATGGGGCCAACATGGATCGTGACAGATAGGGTCATTCAATAAAATTTTCAAGTCTGGCAAATGCAAAGTTGTCAGGAAAGGTAGTTTGGGTTGTTGATGATAACCATGGAAAAAGGGATCTGGAGTTTGTCTGGCACCAAGTTTCTAGGAAATATTTAGCTACTGGCTTGGGTTCTGGTAAAAACCATGGCCATGACCAGCATACAGATTCTACGTGTGAGGAGACATCATCAGTTGATTCCCAAAATAGGACATAGATGGTTGGTCATGCATTACATTCGGAGGACTTTGGAAAGGGTTTCCCCATGCCAATCCCATGGGCATAAGCATAGTACCTTGTCTGAAGTTCCATTGGTTGTGAAAAGAATTGCCCCATATTGGCATTCCTGGTGAGGGAACTGATCCCTACCAAGAATTCCAAGGTCCTGATGTGGAAGAAGTTACTGGGTTTTCTCCCTGTGTAGGAATAGTACCCTGGATAGGAATAGGTTGTCCATAACTGGGGTCGCCCCCAGTCAAGAAAGCAATGGATGAGAAAGAATTGTTACCAAATGCACCGAACAAATAAAATGGTGTCGAACCTACTGGCATATTATGAGAAGGTGTTCCTTGACTCCCTACTCCAGATAAACTATGGTGTGTGGGTGGCCTGGTAGATCGTTGGTGGGTGCCACCGAGCAAAGGGGACGAAGGAGGTATATGACCTCCCCCATAAGGGAAATATTTAAAAGGAGCTGAAGTGCCCCCCATGTGTCCTTGCAGAGGAGCATTAGAGATTCCTACCCCCATGCCTAAAGTTTGTAAAGTGGAGTAGGAAAGTACAGGACTTGTACCTGAGCTAGGCATCTTGTATGAGAATGGAGGGCCTGTCGCACTCGGTGTGAAAGGAGTAGTGGCCACCACAATAGACAGGATTAGACCACTTCTCAAGGTAGAGGCGATCAATACCATGGTGTCTTAGACTGGTGATGGTGGGTTAGGAGGTGGAATATCCCCTGTGGTGACAACAGTAGTGGGAATTGAAGAATTCCCAGAAGAAGTGGCAACATTTGTTTCCATTGCTGCGTGCAATGTTGTTTGGCACTCGTAAGGGTGAACCTGTATGATGATGGGGGTCAAAAGATTAGTGGTTGGATTTTCAGATGGACCAAGAGATTTCACTCCAAGGTCTAAGACGTTTTTTTCCTTCAGATGTTGGTCGGGTACAGTTTCCTGTGACCCAATCGCTTCAAAAAACCCTTGTTGGTCTAGCTTTCGCCTTAGTGGTGGCAGAGGTGGATCCGGTGTAACTGGTGATAGGCCCAGAAGCCTTCGTGACCAACAGAGAGCGTGATCCTCCACTGTGTGAGAAGATCAAGGACACACTAGGGATTTCTGTTCACTCAAAAACAACACACACTAAAAAGGTCCCTCTAAGATAAAACAAGAAAACACTAAACTAGTTGGAAGAACAGTTACAACAACCAACACTAGAGAAACTTACCGGTGCAAGTGAAACTCAAACACGAAAGCACCCTTCGGGTACACTTTGCAAAGCGTGGCCCGATGTCTAACCTAGGTACCATGGTATACCCCCGTAGTCACCTGTGTATGTCTCTAAAAAATATAGGCAACCAGGTTGCCAGCACGCGAACAATCACCAGGAGGGTACATTCAAAAGTTGGGTATACCACAATGAGAAGGGTATCGAGCTCAAAAACTGTAAAGGGTATCGAAGTCAAGTGGTTCAGAAGAAAAATGAGGATCTCGAATGGATTCGAGACCCATGAAGCTCCATGGAAAATGCAATCGATGAAATCCCAAGACAAGCCCTCTATATGTGTTCTCCATTACGATTGGTCCAGCTTTGGAGGGGTTATCGCTGCTACCTTTCTACATGAAACCTTGTGTTTATCCCCTATGTTAGAGGGGGGTCCCAAATAAATTTCACGATACTGGACTTTGACACTCCCTAACTCAGACTCCAATTTTTGATTTAATGGCCTTGAAGAGTTTCCTCTCCAACCTAATTCAAGGACCTAACCCTAAACTATTTGGTTGAACCTACAAACATAAAAAGTCTCATGAATTTTAGATTTAGCGTTAAATTTTATGGCTTTTCTTAAGTCAAAGGTTATGAAAGTGAAACTAGTGATGTTTGAAAGATGAAAGAAAAATAAACAGAAAGCTGGAAACAAAATAACTTCTTGACTCGAATCTTAAACAACTTTTCAAACTAAATTTTTTATAAGATCTTTAAACAACAAACTCAAAGTAGGATTTCACTCGAATATGAGCTACTTATGATCTAAGTAAACCATCAAGAACTTATGAAAACAAAGACTTTTCCCTGGTTACTAATGCAAACCAACACTATTTTACCAAACAAAGAAATAAATTTTTTTTTTTATTTGAATGCTCACAAAGAAAAAAGGAAAAATATCAACAAGTAAAAACCAAGAAACCTTCTGGCCTAAGCGTAGATCACAAAGAGTCACTTTAAAAATAACACACAAGCAAATTAAAACTAGACTCTCACACTTGTCTAAAAACCCTATAAAAAGAAAATTTTAAGGAAAACTTCTTAATGAAAACGAAAGCTATTGTTGTGATCAAACCTAAGTTAATGACCGCTATGACAGAGACCCAAAAACCTGAGAGGTATAACTCTTGTCAAAGGAAAGGATGTCTACCTTACCTTAAACAAAAATTTTCTCCATAGGCACACTGCTGACAGTTCAACAACAAGCATGTGCACGCAAGCTGTGTATAGTCAGGGCACGTGTACACGTGTGGAGACCTTATACAGGCCGCGTGTACTTCTGAAAATCTAAGACAAATGAAAGGCCAAGCAATCCATCCCAGGCAGAGACTATTGGTACTGAGAACTAGGATCTCTTGAAGACTCAGACAGTTACTTTAATAGAAAAAAGAAAACAATTCAAGGGAAACTTCATAGAAAAAACCAATCTGAGGTGAAACCTAAGTTATAGACTACAAACAACAAAGACTAGAAAGAGTTCCAGAAAACGCCTAAAAAGGATTATTTCTGATAGGGGAGATGATGACTGCCTCTCTAAAAGAAATTTTCTGGAGTCATACATGTGACTGACACTTCCTCAGCTAGCATGTACATGTGGGTTGTGGGAAGGTAGGGTGCGGGTACACATGTGCAAACCTTATATAGGATGCGTGTACCTATGTGGGTCTTGAAAAAAAAATGCAGTCAAGTAAAGAAATAGAGGTAACTGGTATGGAAGACCATAATCTCTGTTAGCTCAAAATTTTGCATAAACTTTAAAAACAAGCAATGACACCAGTTTTTAAAAATACCCAAGAAAAAAACATTCCCAAAAACCCTAGAGATCCCCAGTACGGTCGCCAATTCTGTTGTGGGTGGGAAATCCCTCCTATGGACTAGCACTAAGGTTTTTATCATGCATGCATAAATGACCTAAAGATTCTTACTTTTTACCATCATCCCATGCCTAAACCCCCATTACTCATATGTAAACACAAGGCTCAAGATATTAAGTTGATGTACCTTATTTTTCGTGTTTGATGTCGATCCCTTTTCACGCTTGGTCGTTATTTGACTGCAAATATCCTCCCAATGCTGACCTGCATTCACTAAAGACAAACAAAGAAGTCCACATGCATTTGATCTATGAACTAACGGGTTAGATATTTGTTCAATCATGCAATCAATATTCCAATAATGGCAATCTCATATGGCGGGATAGGAAAAGCAATTATTTTATTAACTTCACAATGATACCTTACAATGATAAAGTCAGCTACTACTCCTCGATACTGGTCCTGGGGTCTTCTTCCAATGTCTTCCAATTTCTTTTCTCTATACTTCTCTTTGTACAAGGATGGATAAAGGTTGGGACAAATGGAATGATTAATCGGGTATAGTTTCTTTACTATGATTCTCCTCCTTTCGAATGGGACCCCTAACCCTTTTTTTATAGGCTAGAAAAAGCTAGGTATTTGGTCGAGTGACCGACCATGCATGGCTGAAAGGTTTAGTTAACTTACCCAAAGATGTGTGTTTCATCAACAACTTTCCTTTTTCCATGCTTTTGTAGGTACACATGGGTTGTCTTGGGTCAACTAGCGTGTACACTCATGCGGTAATGGAGTAGGGCGCGTGGGTTTTTATAAAAGGGGTTTTTAAGAAGAATTGTTCAGTAGTGTTTTGGAAAAGAAGAACTCTAAGATGGCCTGATGCCAGGTAAGCATGTCTGGTAAAAATTAGGGTTATAACACTTTGCAGCCTGACCTCAACACACAACACAAAATCAAGTACATTTTCCTCACCAATCTGAATTTTGCTAAGTACACTGAGATGGATGAAATCTATCGCCAACTATTGAAAGTTACCATCCCAAGCACATAAAGATGGGATGAGTTGTGCGAATTGATTGAGTAAAAGTAGAGGTATCGTCCAACTCAATGTCCAACTCAATCAAAGTCATCTAAATGACTCACCAACAGTCTTCCCCAAAACCAACATGAGAGATTTGAAACATCATCATGAGTTTCTATATTTCTGCATCTGTTAGATAGTTAGTTAGATTCAGGGTCTACCATGTCCTGGTCATCAATGATAGGGTGGTTTGTAACTCTGATTATAAATAATTCAAATTTATAAGTATTGACGGTTGATATTTAAGCCCAAGCAAGTTGTAATTGTTGTAATTTTTATCAAGAGATTAATCCAGTAATACCAAGAGATGTTTCACAGGATTCCTATGTGTTAGCTGTTGGTGAAGTTTCCTCTGTCTCCGTAAACAACTTTTCTTTCTCAGTTATCATATTGTTTTTCTAATCTAATCTTTAAAACAAGCTAAAGTTGCAAAATTTTCCATTTTGTACTCTATTCTTAATCTTATATAGATTTAAATGTTTTCCTTCTGATGTTATAACAAAGAAATTCTTAAATGATTTTTTGTTCTAACTAATATCTCACCTTTCTCAGCAATACATCATTTTATTCCTAAAGAATCCAGCAGTTGCACTATCTTGCCCTGTAAAACGAATCTTATAAAACTGTCTTTGACCTCGATCTTTTCAAAACAGACCCCATATCCCAATGGAAGCGTAAGTGATATTCATCCATTTCATTTAAAAACAATACAAACAAATCAGTTATATTCTTTTTTAACTAGACCAAAATCTTGAAAAACCCAAACAAATCTAAAACTTACAGAGAGATCCCTCTCTGAAACTGGTAGGGCTAGCTCCCAGTTTCAAAGTGGTTGGTTAAGGTTACCTCTGATAGATTTCTTCTTAACTCACAACAACCTCTAGGAATTTACAGATTGATAACACAACTCATCCATTCACATTCATTGGAATGTACTAGAGTAACTTGGGAATCATTGACATCAATGGTGATTTCCCTCGTGCTTGTTAACAATTTACATATTAACCGGTAGTCAAGTGGTTTCTGCCATGTTCGACATCATGACCTCTATTTAAATGGTTAGAATTGTACTACATCGGGATTGGTAAGAAGACCTTGGGTTGAGTCATTCACTCGGATATATAATTTACTGAGGTTGCGAGAAAGTTTCTCTTGAATATTGACACATATACTATTACATAGATCCAATTTGTATTGGTCGTGGCTATGTCTTGTTGTCTCGTATATCCACTATGTATTTTTCATGTCTACGATCAGGTTCAAGTCATGGGGATATATATCCACATTCTATATTTAGTGGTTATACCTTTTATGAATGTAATTATGGATCTGCAGTGAATTTTATGGTGGCCATACCTAAACAGTCTTTATCATTCAAGCATAGGTATGCCTGCCTTGGGTTTGAAACATGTCATAATATTTGTTTGATGGTTGTGTGTAGCTTCTAATAGGTTCTTTGCATCCATAAACTTGCTTGAAAAAGTCTACAAAGTACTTCAGTCATTATCATCTTCTGACTTCACACTTTGGGGGGGTATCTATTACACATCAAAATTACTCACTTCAATAGTGTCGCAAATGTCGTCATTACAAGTGTTGTAAGTGTCGCATATTGTCTGCAAGTGTCGCAAGTGTTGAAAACATCATACTACCATCTTACCTATGTCATGCCTCTAATGACATCATAAGGACACTTAAGACACCTCAAATACTAGTCCTGAAGAAGAGCAATCAATTGACAAGGAGTACAAGCCTTTTGTCACTGAAAAATCCACTCAAAAGTCAAATTTGGAAAGGAGCGCTCCCATACACATATTGTCAGGGAGCACTGGTGCTCTGTACCCTCTTCTAAGGGAACATTCCAGTGCTCTGTTTCCCTTTTGAGGGAGCAGTAGTATTTTTTGGGCAAAATTTGGTTTGTTGGAGGAAATCAGGGAAGAATCTCCTCAATATATGAAGGTGGTTGGATTTGAATATGAGTTCAAGGAATGATCTTAGGGAAGATCCACAACTAAAGGAGAGGAATCCTCAACTTATCCAAAATATCTCTCAAGTGGTTGGGTCTCTCCAAGACTATATAAGGAGGCCTTCTCATGGTGAAAGGTACATGCTACATGAAACTATTGGAGGTATGAAACCTATGATCTCATAGGAAACATACAGTACATGGATAGAGAGAGATATATTGAACTCATGATCTTATATGTGGTATTGAAGGTAGATATTGAGAATGACACCAAACTTATGATCCCATAACTGAGATGTCATTGAAGCATAATCATTGTAGATTACTTGAGCAAAGGGGTTAGACAAGGAGAGCTAGAAGAAGCTACTACACCTTCATCATAGGATTGTAAGTATTCTTAATTTGTTCTCATTAATATACATACATGCTTGGCCTATTTATTTCAAGTTTATGTTTGTTCCACATGAACTTGTCTTCAGTAGATAGATTTGTATTTGAGATAATCTTAGTAGAATAGGAAGTTTGTTGTATCTTTGTTTGTTCTACAGGACCTATCGAGGAGCTTCGGATTGAAGCTCAACTTGGACTTTGCGAGGAAAAACGCCATTTAAAAGGGTACAATTTTCTTCTTTATCTTCATTCATTAGCTTAATTATAACTAAAACGATGTCAGTGACCAATGATAACACCCTTTCTATCTTGGTTTTAGGGGTCTAGATACGAAGAGGGAATCTTCTTGTCCGCAGGAGGATTCACCTGTAACAAGTAAATTTGGGAAGCTTTAAAAAGAATAAAAGAATGCTATGTTACAAAGGAGGAACGAGTGTCACAGACATACTAGTTCCAAGCACAAGGAACACACTGATGCTCAGAGAAAGGGGACATATTCAGGAAAAGGACACTTGGGAAACAAATATTCAATGGGTCAAGGTGCCAAGACATAGAGTCAAAGTGCTACAAGGCTTGCGTATAATTCATGTTTCAGATGGTTTAGTTGAGAGAAACATGGAGCTGACATTTGGCCAAAGACGCAAGAATGCAAATGTGATTAATAAGACACAATGGTAAGGTCCTTTGATGTAATTTTAATGAGCCCAGAGAAGGTAAGATCAACGGTTTTTTATTTTTAGAGAGTCTGAAAAAGTGTAAAAGGAGACTCCACTAGGATACCTTTTTTGAAGGTATTCTAGTCGGCTCGAAAAGGGGGTAAACTAGCACCGAATAGACATCTATTCAAAACAATTTTAACGAGTGTGACAAAGACAAGATCACTCGACAATTTTTTCATATTTAAGGAGTTTGGAAAAATATTAAATGTGGACTCCATAAGGGATATTCTTCTTGAACAATTTAACGAGTGTGAAGAAACAAGGTCACTCGACAATATTTTCAATTTTAGGGAGTCTGAAAAGAGCTTAGCTATGGACTCCTTGGGGGTTCCTTTTTTGTAAATTTAGTCCCTCAGGCCCAAAAAAGGGTTAAATCTATACCTGAGAATACTCTTCCAAAGATCCGAGGATCCTATAGTATACCTTTGTTAATACATTTGGCCATCTAGACCGAAAAAGGGGTAAACTATAGCTGGATATATGTGCCTTTGAATTTTAGTTTGGCGAGCATAGAGGGAAACAAGATCGCTCGACAATCTTTTCATGTTTAGAGGGTCTGAAACGTGCTTAAAAGAAGACCCGTTTTTTTTCGGAAGTCCTGAGGGTGAGGTCAAAAGAGATAATGAATCTTGCAAGTGAGGCTCAAACTCATAATTAAGACAAACTAAAAATGACTCTCGAGCCTATAGTCATCAACGATGACATGGACGCAAAAGAAGTGAGGGTCTAACTAGGGAATCCATGTAAAGGCAGGATCTACCACTAAATTACGACACTTCTAAAGAAACAATGATGGTTTCATGTCGCAACTCAGTGGGGTCGATCCTATGGCAAAGTGAAAAATACAACGAGATGTAGAATGTGGAGGTGGAATCCTGACTTAGATGCAAAAAGTTGGAAAAATAACTTTTTCCCAGAAGACATTTTTTTTAAAAATGACCCAACTCTCAAAACGTTTCCCAATACCCAAAGTAACACATATCGTAACATCCCCCAAGAAACTCAAGAACCATACTAAATGATTTTTCAATTTAGAACAAATGATAAAAGGGTCCAAAAAATGACAAAAAGGGGCCAGAAAGTCTATAAATAGAAGTTGGAAGCTCATTATCACCATTGTAAATTGAGAATTGACAAAAAAGTAAAAAACACCCCTTTGTTGAAAGAGTTGATTCTGGGAGCTTCAGTGGATGAAACAAACTTTTGCCTGGACCAAGTAAGTACAAACTAGCCCCTCCTGCCTTTCATTCTTCCTATTTCCATTTCTTTTTGTGTTTTGGGGGAGGCACTGACCTTTAAAGAGGTTAGACCTATGTGTACGCGAGTTGTCTTAGCACACCCTGCGTGTGCATGCATGCATAAGATAATTTTCCCATGTACACATGCGACTGTCACCAAGAGCCCACATACACCCTCCAATAAGTGGAAAAAATAAAAATTAAGAGTTAACTCCACATGACTTTGTCATTTTGCAGGATGTATGTTCATTTGAGAGAGAGGGAGCATGAGGAAATTGATTTGTTTGTCTCAGAAGACCCTCCTTCTATCACTGTTTTACCACAATGTGGGTTGTTAAAATTCTTCCAGTGTTCATTCATGAGGGAACAACCCAAGTTGTTGAATTCTTTGATAGATTACTAGCATCCTAATGTTGAGTCATTTATGCTCGAGGGGTAGTCATTGACTCCAACGACTAAAGACATTTACTTCCTGACTGGTCTCTCAAGGAGAGGTGATCCAGTCAACTTTCATACTTTTCCCCCTGGGCCTCACAACATTGAGGAGTTGATTGGACTCCATTGTGAGGATGGTACTAAGAAAGTAGGTTCTCAAGTTCCTATACGCAATATCAGCAACCTATCACTGAAAGTAATAGTTCTACTTATTGGGAGAATCACTAGATCCACGACTTTACATCAAGCCACCTAGGAGCACATGCATTATGTAGTGCAATGCTTAAATGCATGGATTTTTGACTAGAGTACAACCATGCTGGATTGCATGAAGAGACACCTAATAGAGTGTCGGATACGAGAACACCGAAACTTCAAGTTCAGGACTGTTTTATGTTCCTTTTTCTTCAAGAGGGTACCCAGTCTCAATCCTCGAGAGATGATACGAGGGCACATGGCCTCTATCCCAGTGCTATGCAGATGGGAAACATTGTTGTTGTGACAAGGGGAAGGGAGGACCATCGAGGCCTTCGATGATAAATGTTTTGACTGGTGGTCTCGACAAATTTTGGATATAGAGGATTACCCCTATGTTGGGATCGAATTTTCCAGGGATCCTGATATGCCCGTACCTCACGGAGTAGA